>CABFPE010000348.1:450376-472854 GCA_900660155.1 Hofstenia miamia | reverse complement strand
GTATATATATATATATATATTTCCCGCTTTTGCTATGGAAAATGCAAGAACCACCTTACATTGGAGGGAAACGGTCTGAAATTTCTAAGGCATTTAGCGGGAATTGCACTTTTTCCTCAAAAATGTATTTTTTGGACATTGCTCCCGCAGTGTTCACTCGAACTTAAATATATTTACCATGGGGGTAGGTAAATTAAAAAGACACTACCCTGCAAAATTTCAAAGATTTATGCTTGGAAACGCGGTCATGAGGGTTCTAAAAAAGATTTAGCGGGATTATATATATATTATACATAAATTAATTTTTCAAGTCTAGTAAGACGTCCAGCTTGAGGATGCTGTTGAAATACTCTTAATAATGATTGTGGCAAATCAGAGTATAACAACATACAACTTGAAGAAGGTTCAGAACAAATTTGTCAAAACTAACAATGATACCAATGTGTTTTTTACATCTATTTCAAACAAGCATTAATAAAATTTTGCATATCAACATAAAATTGAACCTTTTCATCTTGATCCAAAACAAATTGTAAATCTTAGCACATTTTGAAATAGAAGCAGGTTGAAAGGTTTAAAATGATCTATTGGAATCAAATTTTCAGTCAAATTTAATGCCATCAAATGGACCATTTCCACGGCAACCAATTATAACACTTTGAAATTTTAATAGACCGAATACTAAAAAAATTGTTTTCATCTTTCTACCAATCTTAAGCATTAGTTTTGTCTGTATTTGAAACTAATAATTAGATGGGATCACATTATGCAGAATTAAAAATTGGTAAATTAGTTAGGGATGTTTTCAACCCTGATTTAGATCATTTGGGAAACCATCTAATATATACATATTAGGACTTAAAACATTCATAACTAATAGTACTGCATATGTTTAAATATTTATAGTATGATATTATATATATATATATATATATATATATATATATATATAAAGAGAGAAAGTAGACAAGCTGTATAATAATAACAAAAAGGACTATTATAAATAAAATAAATAAATATAATTTTACTACATCACAATATAATAAAAAATGCATTGTTCATTTCCCAACACAATTTTCCAAGAATGCGCAATCGATCAAGGGGATCTTGCAGCTCCCATGTAAACTCCTAAAAAAGCAGTTATCCGCAACATCATAATCGTTGTTGCAAGCAGAGATGGAATCAGATCCAGTATTTTAGGATCTGATCCGGATCCAAAACTTCATGATCCGATCCAATCCAACCTGAGTTTTTAAAAGAACTTTAGTTTTCGATCAGAAACGGATCCGAATTTAAATACGTATTCTAACAATAAATAAAATGGACTTAAAATATATTTATGTTTTTTTTTCAGATGCGAATAGGAAAATTTTAAGTGCTTCAACATTGTCTTTAGATCAAAAATTGACATACGATGTAACGCGAAGTACAGGGTACCAAGGTACCAAATTTCTACAAATGGCAAATTTAAGGAGATTATCAACATAATTGGAAGTATATGTATCTGCTGATTGTTTTGCTGAATGAATAATGAAGCAAACAAAGATGATCATTTGATCTATTATCTCATTTTAGTGCTATCCAAAGGATTTAATAACTGAGAGAAAAATGACAAAAGGTATACCTACTGTTAAGCAATTTATAGAAGTGTCTACAAATGTTTTTTTTGGCAGATGATCAATTTATAAAGAATTGCTTGCTTTGGAGGGCACTTTTCCCGTAATTCAGAGCTGATGTTCTCTTTGAAAGTGAAAAGGCGTCCATTTCGCTGTATCCAAGACTATTGAGATCATATTCCTATCGAACACGACAATGTAGCATTTCGGCAGCTGTTGGAGGTTCAGGAGTAATTAGTAATTGCTTTTACATCACTATCTTCATCAAGCGCGATTACCTCTCTCTCGCCATTCACAATGTAGTGGAGCAGCTCATTAAGCGTGTCTTCTTCCTTCACCTCCGAAACTATAACATCACCAATGAATAGCCCTCTATCAAATTTCTTTTCAGTCAATCTAATTGGAGTGATGGTAAATTCGGTTCTTCATTGGCCAGTTCCGCCCCAACAGCAGTTTTTTGATGTTGTTCGAAGAAACCTATTCCGTGCTCATTGAATTATGTACGCGACTTCCAACGGATTTACGCGTTTAGTAACTACTTTAGCAAAAATTTCAACCTCAGTATCATCTATGATATCGCAATTACAGTCAGTTTGGCGATGAAATGAGTCGTTCATTCTCTTCTTAGAAACCCCTGTTGGATTTATTAACAGATGAGTGTTCAATGTAGAAATTAATTGCAGACAAATTTGGATGTATTAGGGATTGATTGCCTTAGTTAGGAAAATGCAGTCGGTTGGGTTTGTAGAGGATTCGGTTGCTTAGACACCATTTAGCTGGTGATAGTCAAAGCAGACATGTCAAACCGAAGCTACTAGAGATCTCAATTAATTAGTTGAATTGTTAATTTAGTTTTTTTTGTTTTAGTGTTTCTTTGTAGCAAAATGTTCTAAGATTAGTCTTTTCAAATACCATTTTTTCGATAAATGCGATTACGAATGTTTCTGTTTGAAGCAGGCAGGCAAATATAGAAAAAAGGTGCATTTTTAATTGACGCAAATTATTTCAAGGTTACAATAGTTCTAGAACCCGATCATGCGAAAGATTTGTATTCGTATTTGTGGGATATACACGGTATATATATATATATATATATATATATGCATTCTTAGAGATGTATATACTGGTAAATTACTATAGTGGAAGTCGATAGGTTGCAGCAAATGTAAACTTTAACAACCCAAGGATTTTTAAGAAATTTTAAATCGCTTAAAAATTTTTTAACCGCTTATGACTCAAAAACTATTAAAGCTATTTTCAATCTGAAAGCACCACATGATAAAAAAGAGTCTTCTCTTTTTCGCTCTAAATCATCGCATTGGCTCTGTCCCATCGAGGCGTGCCGTTGTGCGAAGGCTCTGGTCACAGGGGCCTTGGCCCGTGACCTCTGACTTTGCGCAAGGCACGCTCAATGGGTTTAGAATATCTTTGCACATATCAAGAAACAGTCAAAGTTTCTTGTTGCTTCCTTGGGCTCAAAACCGTATAAACAAATGAACATTAGGGATGAAGAAAAATTTAATCTTTTTGAAAAATTGAAAATTTTCAAGGAAAACGTTAAACTTTTCAATAACCTCAGGTACAGAAAAACGCTTTAATGAGAAACATTGTATTAAAGTATGTTTCTCAAAACACCTACGCATGCCCCAAGATTTTCCAATTTGGTAATAGGATCAGAGAAAATTCTTCGTAAATTTGGAAAATGTTTTGTCCTTTAAAACGGACGCTTAGGTGCTTAAGGTTAACTATAACAAGTGCTTCCTTATGGCATTTTGGATATATGTAGCAATTGCATAATTTTCGATTTTCATAAATCCAATAATAACTATACTATAGTTTGCAAATGAATGATGTCTTAACATTCGCCACTAGAGGGATACAAAATTTAGTGACAAAATCTCTTGTATTGCATTGGCCTGACTTTATTTATGAGTGGAAATTGCTCTGCGAAAACTATAACAAATTCATTTCTTTGCTTATTTGAAAGCTTTGTAGTAATCGAATTCCTACAATTGTCATATAATCATAATATTTATAGAGTTTAAATAGTTGGGGAGTTTCTTATGATATTACCATTAAAAAATCACTATTTTGCAACGTTGCTATGAATTGCGAATTGAAGTTGTTTCAAACAAGAAGACAAAATTTACTTCAAAATTGCAGCTAAGGCAATGAAAACAAGAATAGCACAAACATTGGTTAATTTAAGAACAAAGCCAAAATTTATATTGCAAAACACTAAAAGAAATTGTGGAAGAATGTATTATAGTAATCCGTGGAGCCAAAATTATATTTTTTCAATCAAAATTTGAAATTTAACTATAAATTTTGAATTTTATTTTTCATTGAAATGGATACTAGATTGAATTACAAAATTCAAGTATACAAAGGATAAATAAATTAATACCCTATTATTATTATGCCGAAGGCATGATTCAATAAAAATTTTTGTATTAGTTATTTCAAAAATCACGAACTTTCTGAAAAATATGTTGATCTTGGCATTCCAAGTTGCATCTTACATGAGAATTTTTTATTGAGGAGCATCCTAAATACATGTATATATTAGCATCATTAAATTTGGCGGTGTTTGCATCAACTAAGGTATTCCACTTGCTTCTCTGTGTTTCTTCTGCTTTTCCAATTGCAAGTTTATACAAACAAATGTTTTTGGTTGCTTTACAATTTTATTTTGATATAATGGTTAACATGAATCACATTCTTAGATTTGAAATATTTTATAAGTTGGAAAAATAACAGGGAACCTGTTGTATGAACAATGAAATTCAATTACAAAATTTCACTTAGATTGCGATTGTTAACACACCTAATGTGGCATTCAATTTAAAAATATGCGTAATGTATAAAATGTACAATTTACACATTCTTAAAAAAATTTTGGATCCGAAACAGATCTGAAATATTCTTAAAGTGAAGATCCGATCCAAACCGATCGGAGTAGAGATCTGGCTTTAAACTGACCCGGTCAAACACAATGACCCAATTGACCCGGTGATCACTCTGGTAATCAAACATTTATTTAAATAATAGTTGACAGGCTTTGATTCTTGAATTCCATAATATCAGCAAGCAATTTCGAGATAGTGCGCACACATTTGGAAGTCACTCCCAAGAGCAACTAAGTCGATTTTCGAAAAGCAACTCACTGATGTGTGTGCCCAGCTTGAGCGTTTCATAAAGTTAATTGAGTTGTTTGCTACACAAAAGGACTTCATGCTTAAAGTTTTAGTCTGCTAATGTGTCTGACAATCGAAAGAGATGATTTCTGTAAGTGCTATTAATAATCAACTATAGGATTTTACAAGGTATAATTCAAACAGGATAATATTCATCGAGTGTGACTGCTTTGTTTTATGTACATATTTTATGCAAGTTATGATGTATATTTAGGAAACCGTTATAAATATTGGTTTACTAAATGAATTTCTACTTGAGCGAACAATTGGTTTGTTAATTGTGACTATTGCGCATTAATGTCTAACTTAGGTTTGCATGCTTGCGTAATGCCCGAGCGGACATAACAAAATTTATCATCTAATAAGATATTGCCAAATTCTATTTTGCAATGGTTGCTGACGGTACACTTTTAGCAATTGGCTTTGCTGCTTGCTTTGTTACAGCAGCTGGCTATATAACTGCTGTAGTTTTGATCAAGCCTCCAGTTTATGCTCAGGCACATCCTTGTATATACTCACCAATGATCTTTCCGGCATAATTGTAAGTAGAGCAGAATATTTTGTATGCAGCACTTTAAGAAATTTTTAAATGTTTGATATTATTCAAGTTTCTATTCGATTATAATTAGATAAAATTGCAATATTCCTATAACAAATTCTATCTTTAAAACACGTTTTCGACCAGTGCATTTTATTAAACGTGCAATGATCTAGCAAGCATTAATCAGATTTACAAACAATTTTATGAAATTGAACTACTACAGTCTATTGTATTTTTACGATTTACTGTTTAGCATAAAACATATTTCATATATTCAATAGTTCTATAACAGGATATGCGCCTACTTAACTCTTTATAAGGAACGTATTGCACATGAAAAAATTTGGCAATTTTATAACTTATTAATATTATTAACACGTTTATATGCATATTATATATTCAAAGAAGACAGTATAATAATCATAATGTAAGAAATAAGCATTAAAAATATCATTGAATTAATGAGTTTTTAGAGACCTGCTTTAAATTATTGAAACATCAAATGTGAATTTGATTAACACTAAACCAAAACAGAGGTGAGCAGTCGGGCCAAAGTAACAGCACATGAATTATGTTAATACATAATTTCATTAGCTATTGCAAAAGCAGCATTTTTTAAAACAATTTCTACTAAAACTTCTTAAACCTATTGCAATTGCAACAATCAGTGATTCTGCCAATAGAAAAACGAATGTTCGAAATACTTTTTGTTTCTAATTTCATGGCTTGTTAAAATCAAAATCATTTCTATTGAAAAATTCATTAGCATGCTTTAATTTTAATAAATTAATTTATTGAAATTTCATTGCAGCAAACTGAAAACTTTTTCAATTATTTGAAATATTTATGAAACTAGTTTTATAAAAAAATATAAAACCTTGTTATTTATAAGTATCTATTTCAGACTTAAAAATGCATAAAATAGATTTCCGGCAGAGAACGAAAATTTAACAACGGAAATAAATATTAGCCACAAAAATTGTGGGCGATTTATTTACTGCAGAAGCAAAAAAAGTATTTTACCACTTTAAGATACAAACTTGTCGACGATTAGTTAACAAATAATATATTGCATATATGTTGAAAAAGTTTGTCAATGAAAGTCTTCAACTAAAAATTGTCAATGCTTTCAAAAGTTCTCAAAAAGCACATATATTTGTAGAACTGAATGTATTATAAAAATTCTTGAAACTTCCCTTTTGAAGAGTCTAAGCACTCACATTAATACCATAGTTTAAGTCTTGCTATTTCGTAAAAATACTTATAAAAATTTTATAATTATTGTAAGTAATCAAAGAATAATTGAAAGTTCCATTCGAACAGCCGGCTTGACTGAAAAGAAGTTAGTGTGACTCAATTCATCACAAATATATTCCTAAAGCAATTATCTATATACGACTGCAAATATATTTTATCGTTCAAACACATTGTCTTATTCTATTTTGGAATGTTTTAAGTTTTAGAATTTTGCATCAACTGCAATATACTTCACTATGTAACTCTATGATGGTGAGCAAATGCATATAGGGTAGTTATTCAAAAAAATCTACTATAAACTAGATCTCGATATCATACCTTAGGAATGTAATTCAAACTATCTTTTAGAGATTGAAAAAGAAACTGAAGAATTAGTTGTTAGATTTTTATTTATCACATATTTGCTTGTACATACTTATGAAATATATGGTTTGTTCCTTTTGTTGATAAGCACATCTATTGCACATAAGAGCACTTTTAGCTTGTGAAATGCTGTAACAGTTGATTGCATATTGGCAATAAATACTTTACGATGTACGCATCAATTGCTAACCATTGCCTGAAAACAAAAGTCAATCTTAGCAAATGACAGCTTAATGCAAACTTCATCAATAGGTCATTTGAAAGCTTGCAACAAATGACGTCACAATACAATATTCGTCAATACTATCACGTGCTTGTTGAGCAAGTTTGCCAACATTATTTGTTATGCACAAATGATTGGCTAAGCATCGTAACACTGAAATATATTAATATGTGTTTGTGTATTTCGCATCATCAATCGAGGAAAATTTTTTCTACTAAATTCATATATAGCATTTATTTAAATCTGAATGACTATTTTGCTATGAAACTTGATAAGGCAAAGCTTTAAATAGTTTTTATTATGCTGTATTAATTAGTGCTGCATAATTTGAATTCATACAATTATAAAAGATGAAAAATTGCCATATTGGATGACAAAAATGTGCGTTGCACATATTTGAACACAATTTATTAATTACGCTTAATGTATATTTGATACTAATGTTGAAATGCTCTATTTCGTAGATCCTACAAATCGAATTTAAGAGCTTAAATATACGAATACTTAAGTGGGGCAACATATAAAATCCGAAAGAAAATTTGAAATTGGATCAAAATTTACCACCATTGACTTAGTATGGATAACTACAGAAAATATAAAGGTCGATATAATAATTTAAAAATTCTGTTTTAGCAAGATGATAATATAATCATGAAAAACCCCAAATTATTTTATGTAAAAGAAATAGCAAAATTTAACAGCATGCAGATGATACTGGTGGTTTAAGTAACTGAGGATCTTAGTTTATATTTTGACAACATGCATCTTAATCAACAATTGTCTCAGACTGCAATCATTAAAATTTTTTTCCAAGCTCGTCTTGCACATTAGTCTGGTAATGGCTATTATCTGGAGACTACACACTGTGAGTAGGTAAATACTTTGTTCGATCACCAGTCTCATTTAGAAGAAGCTATGATCACATAAAATTAAAATTTGTACGAACATTTTATAAATTAACCTACCAAAATCAAAAAATAAAGCAAAATATCATTTTCTTTAACTCCAGCAAGATGGTCACTTTCAGTAAAACTAAAAAAATACCAATAGAGCTGCTCAAACGCACACTAACAAAGGTCATAAGACACTAAGCCTATTAGTAACAAAGTATTAAACTTTTTTTTACTAATATACAATGACTAGAGCCAAAGAGCAATGTAAAGTTTTGCTTATTTTTTCGTCACATTTTTCATGGATAAATACAGTGCTGGCCAAAAGTAAGGTAAAATATAAATGAGCTGTAATTTTCTTATGCGGCATTTTGCATAGGTTAGAGTATCAGGGACACTAGCGCGCTTGAAGATTTTTAGAATAACAGCAGAAAGTGAACTGAAAAAAATGAAACTCTTTCCTTAGTTATTTATCTGGATTTTGTGATCACCAATAAACGCGTTGAATATCAATTAGAGATATTCAATTCAATGTGGTCTTGATACGCATATAATAACACTTCATTCGTTTTTTCGGACTGTTATACCAGACTTGAATTTGTTTAACTGTTTTACGCACTTTGAGAGCCTTCAACGCCAAGCACACATTGGTGCCAGCGGTGGGGTGACAGGGGTGGCAAATGCCACCCCAATATTCATATTGGGGTGGCTGTGCCACCTCAATGTTGTAGTTTATTATGCTAACTAAAATTCATACTAACAAAATGGAGACAGATCCACGTTTTATAGATATTAGCAACTAAAACACGTAAATTTGACTCTCTAAATGAATATTATGCTATTCTTTATTTTGAAAGATTTAACTACAATGTGCCATTATTCCAAGAATTTGAGAGTTACCATTACCAGCAACCAATGCCATAGTCTTCGGCAGAGATGGCAGATATTACCAATCATCTATTGCTTAGATAAAAAAAGTTATTTGTTTCCTACAATAAAATTATTTGTTAATTGCAAATTTCTCAGAAATTCTTTTAACCTTTGATGCTTTCCTAAAAAAAATTTTAAATGATCATAGATCAGAAACCACCTCTGAATTCTGCTCCTCATTTATTTGGATAGTCTTACAAAAGATATTTTTCATTGAAAATAGTTACTATTTTAAAATAATTCCGCCCAGAAAATATTTCTGGCACATCATTACATGGCAGCACATTAAAAAATATATGTCATTATCCCATATTTTTAAACTTCCTAATATACTTATAGCATTTGTTCGAAAATGTAGATAAAATGTTTTGTATTTTTGATGTCGTACTGATCAGTTTTCGAGTCGAGATCATTTATCGACGATTCTATTGATTCAAGACCACAGAAATTGTCTTCTACTAATGATGTTATTGATCATTTTGAGTCTACATCTGCACATAGATTAATATTCTTATTCAAATGTACAATTTATGCGAAAAACAGTTATTTAATCTATTTAATTAAAATTTATATATTTAGAAAATATTTTTTGAACCAAGAGGGAAATATAAATTTTACTAATTTTATATAGATGTGCATACCTAATCTAACCCACAATCGCAGAATACATTTCCCAAACAATCATACTCTACACACATGAAACCAGAACACACAATTTTCAAATATTTGATGGAAGAGTTGTATGAAAATATTAAATTAAATATGAAATATGACGATTTTACAGCATAAATAAAAATTCAGCTATAAAATTATACTCTGAGAAATGCAGTCATACACAACATATGTCTACATTTGATTATGCGAAGCTTCTTGGTAAAATATAAACGTGCACAAGCATTAACGCTGTTGATTTTTACTTTAAAAAAGGTATTTTAAGGATGAAAACAATTCCAAATTTTGCAAAAAGTACGGATTTCTAATGATTTGTTGAAAGAGTTTAAAAAAATTATGTAAACAGTGCCTATGAAATAGGGATGTATGAGGAATGGCACTGTAGTATATTAAATATGCAAATAACATAGTATTTTATGCAGAGTTAGATCGTAGTTATTATATTTTTGGTAAGTACAAAATTCAAATGCAAATGCTTAAAAATTAATTCGTAAATAATATGAGATTTGCCCCCCCCCAATGCTGAATTGCTTCCGGCGTCACTGCAAGCAGAAGAAGATTGTTCGATGCCAATTTTCGGTCAATAGCATCCCACGTATGGTACCCAAGTTTGGAAATATTCTCTACGTGATGCACCGATATTTGGGCGCCTGTTGAGTCTCTATCTCTACTACCGAATTTGGGCTCCTAGAACTAGATCCGTCAGTTTTTATATAATGCATAGTTTTAAAACATGTTGAGTGTTTCATCCAGAATGCTGATCCCCATCTCGATAAATGACAATGAATCCCAACATTGATTGCTACGGCAGCCCACCATACAGTGAATGGAGAATGCCTGATTGCTGTTGAAGTGTAGTAGGATTGAATCCTGATGTTCACACAGAGCCTCTAACAAATATCTTAGGTGCAGGGAACATCTGAATTGTGCTTTCGTCAATGTACTTACCAGTTTTTATTTATCAAGTCGTAGTCAACATTGGCTACGATTCAGTGTATAGCTTTTATGCTCCATACAAAATGCCAGTTTCATTGAACGATTCAGTATTTGAGAAATATACACATATACTAAATGTATACATCTGTATACTGTAGAAGCAGTTCAATCAAATACCACTATAATCAGTGGCGAGGTTTAAGGCGGTTTAGAGGGGCCATATACCTCCCCAAATTTAACAATTAGCCCCTAAACGGAATATAACAAGAGATTGACATGGGTCAGGCCCAAGATTTAGGAAATTACGGGCAAAAAACGGGCTGAATAAAATGAATTGTATCAAGCTTGTAAATATACATTTTTGAAATCTCAATAGAAGCACCTACTATCCAACTTTTTGTAACGTTGCATTGAAGATGTATTCCAACCAAGCTTCATCTGCTTAGTCAGCAAGTGATTGTAGTCAAATTGGACTTAGTGCTACAGCCAAAAATTATTGTGTTGAAACAGTTCAATACATTTTGACGGGCCGAAAACGGGCTTGAAATACTAGTTGACGGGCCGGGCTGTTCCGGCCTAAAAAATTCGGCCTGTGTATATCTCTGAATATAACCAACCCACAATACTTAAAAAATGAGCTTTTAAAAAAAATACAACTGCATTGGTTTTTGTCAATGGGATAAAGGCACTGACTTTTACAAGTACATATGTACAAATAATTATATTTATTCATAAGGCTATATATATATATATATATATGTATATATATATATAAGAAAAATAAACTATTTAAAGAGGAATAAAACACACACATTGCAATTCATAAAACTTTAGGTTAGCTGAACAAAAGAACTTCAATACTGCAAAAACGGAGGAATTCTTAAAAACATTGACATTGACATTGACAGTGTGTAACTGTCGTGTTGCTCTTGTCCTCCTCTAATCATTAAGCTTCGAATAAAGGTAACCGAATATGTTAACTTAAAAATAAGATGAATTTAAACGAAAATAACTTACAAAAATGTAACTAATAAACCATCTGTAAAGTTTTTGCTCAAACTAAAATTTAATTCATTTATAAAAAGGTTATCTGATAACAATACACACTATTCAAAAGCTTTATAATAGCACAGAAGTAATTACAAAAGTATTATCAAAATAAAGATCAGTACTTCATTACTAATAATATTGGAGTCGTCTTGGCAATACTTAAAAATAGATGCATTCAAAATGTGGTAAATATGGACATAAATGCATGTTCTGTTTAGATTAATTTTTTTATAAGAAATACCCAATCAAGCATTTCAAAGACAGGCATTGTGTTAAGCTTGAAAAATTAAAAATTAAACATCCTGTCTGATTTCGAAACAAAAATAAATTAAACTTTAATGAAAATAAAAATAGATTAATAAATGTG
The DNA here is from genome assembly GCA_900660155.1 of Hofstenia miamia. Lineage (NCBI taxonomy): Eukaryota > Metazoa > Xenacoelomorpha > Acoela > Hofsteniidae > Hofstenia > Hofstenia miamia. The sequence goes on along the minus strand of CABFPE010000348.1, from coordinate 460,812 downwards.
AATAACATAGTATATTGCGTTTTAGCGTAATTGCTATATGATTTTCTGACTAAAAAATCTTTCTACAAAAAATGTTTCATGTCCCATTGTGATTGAGTCATGTTGTCTAGCGCATGTTTATAACTAGCATCAAAGTCTTCGAATTGATTGATATTACGTTGGTAGCGAACCTCCCTTTTGAGAGTAGGATTAAGATTAGATGTTTTTTAATTTTTAACATGAAAAGCTTCACTTTCTACCATTTCACAAAAGCTATGTTAAAACCTCATTACCTTCCAAGTTGGTTAGGCAATACAGTGACTACAGGGTGACTCGAATACTCATTGGCCGAAGACAAGTTAAGAGCGTCATTCAATGACGTAAAGCCCTTTATACCTATATTTAATTCATATTTTGATGTTAATTATTATCAAACAGATTTGAAACTTACATATTAGTGATTTTCTAAGTAAGTAAGGTAAAAATTAATGGAGCGAGAATTACAAATTTCAATCTGGAACAGTTTGCATATGCATTGGGATAACAAATATCGTATGATTTGTCCATGTTAATTTTTCTAAATAAAAATTACCGGGTGAACTGAATACTAGTAGAGACCCGGTTTTAAACCAACCCGGTCAATACGGAGATCAATCTGGTAATCAAACTTCATACAATTATTCAAATAGTAGTTGACATGCCTTGATTCTTTACCACGCTGATGACGGAATTGAATGATTTTGTCCCATATCAAAAAGTAGCGTACATGCTTGAGAAAATTACCTTTTCTTACCCTTTGATTGAGTTTATCAACAATTATTTTAGATCATGCAAAGTAATAGAATTTAACTTTGATATATAATTCAGAGAATAACCAAGGATGAATTTAAATCAATTTCTGAGCGAAATATAATGTAAACGTTATTTCATAAAAAATATTTAGAATTGCTCTTCGAGTATGAATATCCTTTAGATATGAATTGCGTCGAAGACTAAACACTTATTTATTCACAACAAAATAGAACAGTCTGAACAGTTTCACTGGCAATCATAGCCATAGCCAAAGTAAGCGGCAACATGTAATGTCCATTGCAGACAAAGCGAAAACATTTGTCACATTTTTTAATATTATTTTGTGTTTGGCAATTCAGGACACTTGAAGCATCTTCCTCGCTTTTGAGTTCTGCTTGCTGCGCACCGGACACAGAGGATGATGGTGGCCGAAGATGCTGCTGTTCATGTTCAGTCATAACACGTGGTGATCTCGGAATATGAAGGGACAAGATGCGCGAACTCATGCAAATCTTCATCAAACTATTTGAGACTTCCATCAGATATTTGTATCTGACTCGATCAGTGCGTCAAACTGTTGGGAAAAAAGGTTAATACACGACAAATCCAGCTAACGCACTGACAGCAAGCATCATCGTGAAAAGTCTCATGAGCCATCGACGAGAAGCTCTTTGTAAGGAGTAGTGTCCAACCGATGTCCATTACATCGACACCACATTTTTGTGAATTATAATAGATGATGATGTCGGGTGTGTACGGTGGATCAAGAGATATTGACAAATCAAAATGAGACGAGGATATAGCAGCAATACAGCATTACCATAAATATAGAACACGAGTATTATTTTTTGTCACACAACGTTATACTCAGTTTGTTTAAGTCAAAATAACAATTAATAGGCAAACTTTATGCTACGATAATCTTGGGTCATTTTGACTCTATTCGGGATAGTTAAACCTTGCATTCTGTATCACAACATTATAAGAAAGATCTTATCAGCACCAGATACCTTTAAAGCGCGGGTTTATACTACAAAATTTTTAACAAATTACACACGTAAATGCTAGAATTCATTTTTTCATGCTAGTAAAACAGTTGATTATTAAATAATTACTTTACATTTATGATATTGATAGGCCTATGCCAATAGACTCTAATGAAAGAATCATGCATAACAATAACTGCCATAGTGGTGGTCTTGTATTATCTACACAATATTATTGATTTGATGTCCTCATCGAGGGTTACTGTATGCGCTCTACACTTTGCACAATGGTCAATTGACATAAACAGTAGTAATCTAACTACTTCATATTGTTATTTACAGGATTTTTACAGCACAAACCTTGCTAATTTTTATTCAACACTACATTCCTTGAAAACCTAGTATTTATATAAAAAGAAATTCTGAGAATGACAAATTCTTACCTTTGCGGATTCCTCGAATAATCTCGGAGAATATGGACTTGTTGATGAAACTTTCCACTTGTATGAAAGCAGGAAGAGTAAAAGGGATGATAGATGGCTCTATAACAACATTTTTTTTAAAAGCCTGGGGGATTGGACACGTTTGATTATTTAGGTCTTGTATTAACTAGTGTCTCGCATTCCTTTCATTTACAACTTATTTAGCAAATTATAATAAAGCAAAAAATGGAAATTTACAATTGATCTTTGAAAAATACTGCATGCCTTAAATGTAAAAAACAAAAAGGCCTACCATCAGACAGTAGCAAATATTCAGTTAATTTCATATAAAATTTATATCTTTTCCAATGTATATCTTTAAGCAATATCAATGAATTGATGCTTCCTCTATCATAAAATGATTGATGTTAATTGGCCAGAGATACATAACCTCAACTCAAAGTCAAAGTTTTGGATCAGGTCGGGTATTATGTTTTCTAGTAGTGTCGGATTCGGGTGCATGCTTACCCTCTCAGCTTTGGACTTTCCTGAGTACGCCCGTGTTCTTTCTATTATACTGTATGCTCTACCATTTTTTAAGTCATTTTGTTAGTATTTTTTTAATTGCTCTTAGGTATATCAAATATTTTTGAAATTAAACGAATCCAAATATTCAAGTCGGGTCAAATTTAGGAAAACGAGTCGGGTACAAAAACGTTTAATCCGTTTCCAGGCCTGGTATTAACTAATCATGCTGAAATCAGGAACTTTTGATTCATCAAATGATTTACAGCGTTAAAAGGTATTCCATAGTAAATGAGAAAAATTAAAATTTAGAATCAAATATGAATATTCTTAACTGTGTTCGAAGGGAACATTCCCTTCACTTCTCTCGCTATGTTTGCTTTGCTTTGATAACAGCCCTACTCCGTTAAAGGATTTCCCGATTAGTTAATGAAAGTCATGTTGATAAAGGAGACAGTGCTTTCATAATTTTATTAAATTTATCAAAGGCATTTAATCCAATATTCAATATATCATGTAATTTAAGTTTATATACAATTAAATGATTCTGAAATACGTTATTAACCTCATATTTAACCAATAGAAAACAATACAAAGGTTTGGTAAAAACACAAATAAAAAACAGTTAGGGTTTGTTGTTTATCACATGGGTAATAAAACCTTGTAGTTACATGAGCCTCGAAATTTTCAAAGAAAAATAATTAGTCTTTTCAAGTATTTCAGGCACAGCAGTGTGCTTTAGTAGAAATTTTCAACATCGCCTTCGAGCATGTTCACCAATAGCATGGTGAAAATTCTAAGAAAATTTGGAATATATGGTTGATTGCTAGTATAATCACATCAGTTATAAAAATCATTTATCAACTCTGAAGAACTAACTCAATGTGATAGTAAGATGCATCTTTTTAGTTAATATTACCATCTGCACTAACTCTATTGATTTGAAGTAATCTAGTGATAGGCAAAAATTACTATACCCATTCTTTTGACACAGGCTAACTCTAAAGCATTAACCTTGATTTGACATATTCATTGATATTTACTTTTGGTTGCTCTAACTTCATACGTTTGTAGGATAATTTTAGCAAAAACTTTTTTAGAATTTGCATTCGCTATTTTGTATTAACCCTTATCAGTACGTTTAAAACTACAACCTTTATAGTACTTGTGCCTACATTTTGTAGTCAATAAAAAGTTTTCAAAATTTCTCTAAAAAATCATTTTATTTACAAGAGAATGACAAATGAAATATAAATAAGTACAAATTGAGGCAAATGTGATTATTAGTGGCAGTATATTCATGTACATATGCGACAAACTGCCATTTTTGTCAAATTTCGGTGAAATGGGCACATTGGTTTTCCGCATCTGAAACAATCTGACCGAGTGCTCTTCTGATATAAGTAATATCTTCTTGGCATTGATGCTACTCTTTGCTTTGTCTGTGTGACAGCGAGAATAAACCCACATTCTATGACAGCATCCCTAACAGATAGCTTAATTCTTGGAAAAGCAAGCCTAGTTAGGACAAAAGGATTGGCAAGTTGGAACAAGTTCTTCAAGAACATTTTTTTGAGCATTGATATCCATTTTTGCGGATCAAGATGAAAGCATTGTTGGTCGTACTGTCTGTTATGTTGTAAAAAAAGAAGTGGCCACCTGACTGTTTTCCTTCGAACACTAAATTCTTTCAAGTTTTTATGACATCGGTCTACCCCTCGTTTTGCTTTGTTATAATCAAAGATTACGACAGGTTTATTGTTGTTTTGGGAGGCAACTTCTCTTGTTGCATGCGATGAGCTGAGGAGATTAACAGATTTGTTTCGCTTTGCTTGGTATGCAACAATAGTTATCATATTTGCGTGATCAAACAAAAAGAGACTGTCGAACAGTCCGGGGAACTTTCGTGATTGTTGGAATTTCCTTCCAATTGGCCCTAATTGTACCAAGAAGCGTCAACTGTTTGCCTGCCAAATCAATTGCCAGTTTGTGGCTGGTAAAGAAATTATCTGTCCAAAAAATGGTTTGCATAAGAACATAACAACATCATAAGCCAAATTTCGATGAATTCCTTGTCCATTTTGTCGACCTCCATAAATATAAGCATTCAGCATATGACATGTACTTTTTTCACAAACCGAGAAAGTTTTTAGACCATACTTTCATGGTTTTGACGGCATCTATGTGTTCATCAACTGTAAGAATATCATCAGGTATATAAAATCTGCGTAAATTCAGCACAAATATGCGTAAATTCAGCACAAATATATCCCAAACTTCCCTAACGGGTGCATATTTGTCAGTATCTCTTTGCTGTCATGTGTTTACATTATCAAATCTTACTGCTCGTAAGAAAAATTCTTCAGCAATTGAAATATCACCATCTTCATCAGTAACATTGTTATCTACAGCATCTGGAACAGACGCAACAGTAGATTCATTGACTTCATCACTATCAGAATCACTTTGTCCTTGTGTGTCAGTTTCCATCAAAATTCCACGTGTAGCACACACATTCAAATAGCAAAGGCGTCTTAAGCTCATATCAAACCTCAAACAGAAGCTAAGAAATGTAAACCACTTAATTTGATTGAAATTAGAGATTAAATATAAGCGACTACAATTTGTAGTCACAAGTACGTCCAAGATGCTGGGTCAATTATAACACGTGTTATGTGAAATGAATGTAAGAAACCAATTTTAAGGTGTTTAGATAGCAATAATCTAGGTATGTTGCAATTTTCGGACTTGTTCGACCTAATTCACTAAAAAATCCAAACATAGATGAAGTGAATGACTACAAANGAAAACAGATTTTTTATTTATTTTAGTGAAATGTTGTCATTTTAAAACCGAATCTCGTTTGAGATTAATCTAATCTTCCTTGAACACTCCAAAAATGCATTTTTTCAGATTTTAGACTGCTCTGCCAAACTTTTTTTATGAAAAGAGATTGATATCTGTTTGGAGCGCATGCTGGTTTCATAAATGGTTAGGGGCCGATCTAGATATAGTAGTTTTCTTACTCAGTGGAATGTCCCCCGTCAGATTTCAAAATTGATTTCCATTGGTTACATCAAATATTATTTGGGAAAAAATTTTTAAGGAAGGGGGGAAATGCATTTTTTATAGTATATTTTTCAATATTTTCAAAAATTTTCTTGAGGGATCGCTTCACCTTTGGACTTTCCTGAGTACGCCCGTGTTCTTTCTATTATACTGTATAATCTACCATTTTTTAAGTCATTTTGTTAGTATTTTTTTAATTGCTCTTAGGTATATCAAATATTTTTGAAATTAAACGAATCCAAATATTCAAGTCGGGTCAAATTTAGGAAAACGAGTCGGGTACAAAAACGTTTAATCCGTTTCCAGGCCTGGTATTAACTAATCATGCTGAAATCAGGAACTTTTGATTCATCAAATGATTTACAGCGTTAAAAGGTATTCCATAGTAAATGAGAAAAATTAAANAAATTTAGTAAAACGCAATCCTTAATTCCTTTTTTCAGAATTAATTTTTAGCAGACAAATTTAAAAGTATTCTATGCAGTTTGAATTCCAGAAATTTTCCAAATTCCAATTTTACTACACACTAAACAATTTGCATTTATATATAATTTTAAAGATATTGAAATATAATTATGCGTTTCATTTTTAAATTTGGGAATGATATAATATAATACTTAGACGTTTGCCAAATATTCACAGATAAATCTGAAATACCCATACCATATTATTAGTCACTCTTCTCTATTTTGGATTAATTTGCCTATCACTAAATATTTTTGAATGCATAACAAATGCAGAATCTCATTTTTGACTAAAATAATATCAAACAACTTGAGTATTATGCTTCAAGAGGTAATCATCTCCTAGTTACTATAACTTTAGCTCTCAGCATATCATTAGTGACTATGATTTTGGGGTTTTTACAATTACAATTTTGTGTTGTTTATGAGTAATATAAATATTAAGTAAATTATTCAGGCCATTATTCAAAATAATTTTGAAAATGCTAATATTCCCAGATGTAATACAAATCACTATATAAACTTTTTTGGACATCAGTGGAATCATCTGAGAGATTTTTTTAAAATATCTTTCTCATAGCAAAATACACAACAAAATTAGCAGACAGTTGGAATTCGCTGAATAAGACCAAAATTAATTACTATACTTTCTATATTTGTTTATCAACGATTGTGATTGTCATATGCGTTAGAGGATAGCGTCGAAGAGCGGATCTACTAAACACACTAAGAATCATATCAGTCAGTAACCACAGTTAATCAATAAGATTTGTCTCATTAATGCACATGTATATTTTAATACGAATAGATATTGGAGAAATGTTTCATAGTTTCTTGAAAATTCTCTTGCGTCTATTAACCCTTATCAGTTCGTTTAAAACTACAACCTTTATAGTACTTGTGCCTATATTTTGTAGTCAATAAAATTTTTTCAAAATTTCTCTAAAAAATCATTTTATTTACAAGAGAATGACAAATGAAATATAAAAAGTACAAATTGAGGCAAATGTGATTATTAGTGGCAGTATATTCATGTACATATGCGACAAACTGCCATTTTTGTCAAATTTCGGTGAAATGGGCACATTGGTTTTCCGCATCTGAAACAATCTGACCGAGTGCTCTTCTGATATAAGTAATATCTTCTTGGCATTGATGCTACTCTTTGCTTTGTCTGTGTGACAGCGAGAATAAACCCACATTCTATGACAGCATCCCTAACAGATGGCTTAATTCTTGGAAAAGAAAGCCTAGTTGAGACAAAAGGATGGGCAAGTTGGAACAACAAGTTCTTCAAGAACATTTTTTTGGGCATTGATATCCATTTTTGCGGATCAAGATGAAAGCATTGTTGGTCGTACTGTCTATTATGTTGTAAAAAAAGAAGTGGCCATCTGACTGTTTTCCTTCGAACACTAAATTCTTTCAAGTTTTTATCACATCGGTCTACCCCTCCTTTTGCTTTGTTATAATCAAAGATTATGACAGGTTTATTGTTGTTTTGGGAGGCAACTTCTCTTGTTGCATGCGATGAGCTGAGGAGATTAACAGATTTGTTTCGCTTTGCTTGGTATGCAACAATAGTTATCATATTTGCGTGATCAAACAAAAAGAGACTGTCGAACAGTCCGGGGAACTTTCGTGATTGTTGGAATTTCCTTCCAATTGGCCCTAATTGTACCAAGAAGCGTCAACTGTTTGCCTGCCAAATCAATTGCCAGTTTGTGGCTGGTAAAGAAATTATCTGTCCAAAAAATGGTTTGCATAAGAACATAACAACATCATAAGCCAAATTTCGATGAATTCCTTGTCCATTTTGTCGACCTCCATAAATATAAGCATTCAGCATATGACATGTACTTTTTTCACAAACCGAGAAAGTTTTTAGACCATACTTTCATGGTTTTGACGGCATCTATGTGTTCATCAACTGTAAGAATATCATCAGGTATATAAAATCTGCGTAAATTCAGCACAAATATATCCCAAACTTCCCTAACGGGTGCATATTTGTCAGTATCTCTTTGCTGTCATGTGTTTACATTATCAAATCTTACTGCTCGTAAGAAAAATTCTTCAGCAATTGAAATATCACCATCTTCATCAGTAACATTGTTATCTACAGCATCTGGAACAGACGCAACAGTAGATTCATTGACTTCATCACTATCAGAATCACTTTGTCCTTGTGTGTCAGTTTCCATCAAAATTCCACGTGTAGCACACACATTCAAATAGCAAAGGCGTCTTAAGCTCATATCAAACCTCAAACAGAAACTAAGAAATGTAAACCACTTAATTTGATTGAAATTAGAGATTAAATATAAGCGACTACAATTTGTAGTCACAAGTACGTCCAAGATGCTGGGTCAATTATAACACGTGTAATGTGAAGTGAATGTAAGAAACCAATTTTAAGGTGTTTACATAGCAATAATCTAGGTATGTTGCAATTTTCGGACTTGTTCGACATAATTCACTAAAAAATCCAAACATAGATGAAGTGAATGACTACAAATTGTAGTCACAAGTACTGATAAGGGTTAACTAAGTGTAAAGAAATGAGAAATTTTGACTTCATGAAATGATTTACAGCGTTAAAAATATTCCATAATAAATTAGAAAAATTTAAATTTGAAATAAAAACGGTATTTGAATGGAAATTCCCTTCATTTCTTTCGCTACGCTTGTTTGGATTTGGATAACAGCGCTACTACGTAAAGGGATTTCCCGATTCGTCAATACAATTGAGACGATATTTCCAAAGGAATTCCAAATTATACATAGCGAAGCGAGCAATGTCTGTTATTAGATTTCCCTGTCGACAAATTTTGATAAAGTCACGACAGTGGGACAAATGTGCAACGTTGAGTAAAAAAGTGAAGCAATTACAGGCTTTATCGTTGCATGATATTTTAATATATATATACAATATTTACAGGTAGATTAACACTTTATCGGGTGGAGAGGATCGAGGCTTGAGTCAAGACTCGGTCATCCCCAGCCGGCTTGAGGTTAAGATAAGCAGATTGTGGTAGGGGGCAGACCACATAATATAACTTTTTGATTAATGGGTCGAACCAGACCATTTTACAGAATCTTTAGAAACGAATGTAAAACGATTATGAAGATTTTCGCTACAATATGTACTATCTAAGTAGTGGCGTCAAACCTGAGAGGGAGGGCTTAAGCCCCTTTTGATTTTTGAAAATCAAAGCTAACAATAAATACAATGCGTCACTATTTCGTTTTATAACCAAGTAAAATCTATTTGCAAGCTGAAATTTTACTGAAATTTTAGGGTTTTTCAACAAAGCCAGAAATAGGCCAATAAATGTTGAAAATGTGTTGCCAAAATAATATAAATTTTGCAAAGCAAGACATTTTTCATAATCACATCAAACAAATGTATTACAATCTTTCAAATTTGAAGGAGGCAGCTAGCAATTCACTTTTCTTCTGAAAGGGAGCCTGCCTTAAAAATGAGTCGTTAACTGAAAAAGTTAAAACTTCAATCTTAAATAATAACCAACGTCAAATCAAAAAAAGCATGTACGAATTTTTTAACTTGAGGAATATTTTGACTCATGACAACTGTAGAAGATTACAGTTCTTTTTTCAAAGTAATTATTTACAAATATTTACTTTCTCTTTTTACCCTGTCAAATCGTAGAGCATGCGTGCTGCAAGCACAATTTTTTGCCAAATTACAAATTGAAAACTACTACTTTGCAAGAAATTGTTTTTCATGAAAATGATTGGGTACAGAAGCAAACCAATTCTCTTTTGGATTTTTGAGAGCATATTTTATCTATTATTAAATTGAAGTTTAAACTGGTTACTAGTAGCTTGAACAACAAACTGTTTTCTAAAGAAACATTAAATATGTAAATTGTATTAGGATTGAAAAGAAACGTTCTTGATTGAAAAAATTTACCAGTCTAAGCAAAGCTTAAGCTTGTGGACTTTTTAAAAGGCCAAGCTGTTTTCCCAAATATTCAAATGGCTGGGGAGTGTGCACCCATTAAATAGTGAAAATTTATAGAAAATTGCATCACCTAAGGTATTTGAAAACACAAATATTTTTATGATGAAAATTCCGATTTCTTAAAATTAGCATTTAAAATATAAATATTAAGATTGAAGCTATGCTGTTCTTCATTATATATATATATATATATATATATATATATGTAGAC
>CABFPE010000348.1:424778-437157 GCA_900660155.1 Hofstenia miamia | reverse complement strand
TATATATATATTTATATATACATTGGGCTTGTTAAAAGTAAATTGAGCAATCAAATTTATTAAATGCATGTTAAATTTGTGAAATTGTGTTATTGAATTGAAAATTAACAATAGTGACTTTCTCGTTTGACACGTCTAAGCAATATTTTCACGTTTAAAATATTTTGAAGACTACTAAGTGATTTTGATTTCGAATTTTTTGGTTCATGCTCAAAAAAAATTCTTTTAAACATAAAAACCCTCATATGAAAATTTTTTTCAAACTTCAAACCCCTTCCTATTTTTAAAGGGTTCGACGCCTCGGAGATATATCATGTTAATTCTTAAATATCAATAAATTGTATATAAAATTTTTTAGCCAAAATGACAGATCAGAGATGGAATTGAATTCCTTTGACATCGATACATGCCCTAGGGGCGAGTATGGTCGGGAACCTATGTAATATTTGTAGTTTAACAAGCCAAATAACTAAACTACTACAAAGTTCTATTGCTTGACTTACTACAGTTTTTCAAGTCCAATTATCCGAGGCTTGCATGCAAATATCCGAAGTTTGTATCCCAATAATCTAACTTGTGCATACAATTATCCGAAATGTGCATAACATAGAGTCCCATAAAAATGGAATAAATCACAGTTTCCATTTTTATTATTAATATTTTAGTTTCAAAAAATTTCAAAATATTTTGTGGAATCCACAAAAATAATTAACAAGTTAAACAATTCTCTTCTGAAGTTTTGTGGAATCCACAAAAATATTTTACAAGTGAAACAGCAAATTTCAGCATTTTGTGGAATCCACAAAAATAGACAATCGAAATAAAATTCTCTTCCGAAGTTTTGTGGAATCCACAAAAATAGATAATCAAAAAAAATTCTTTTCCGAAGTTTTGTGGAATCCACAAAAATATTTTACAAATGAAACAGCAAATTTCAGCATTTTGTGAATCTACAAAAATAGACAATCGAAATAAAATTCACTTTTGAAGTTTTGTGGAATCCACAAAAATATATTACAAGTGAAACAACAAATTCGAGCATTTTGTGGAATCCACAAAAATAGACAATCGAAATAAAATTCTCTTCCGAAGTTTTGTGGAATCCACAAAAATAGACAATCGAAATAAAATTCTCTTCCGAAGTTTTGTGGAATCCACAAAAATATTTTACAAGTGAAACAGCAAATTTCAGCATTTTGTGAATCTACAAAAATAGACAATCGAAAAATTCACTTCTGAAGTTTTGTGGAATCCACGAAAATATTTTACAAGTGAAACAGTAAATTCCAGCATTTTGTGGATTCCACAAAACTTCGGAAGAGAATTTTATTTCGATTGTCTATTTTTGTGGATTCCACAAAATGCTGGAATTTGCTGTTTCACTTGTAAAATATTTTTGTGGATTCCACAAAATATTTGAAATTTTTTGAAACTAAAATATTAATAATAAAAATGGAAAATGTGATTTATTCCATTTTTATGTGACTCTATGTTATATATATATATATAGAAAACTAATTAAAAGTAAATGAAAATGAAAAATTAGAATGTCGAAGCGCGGCGATAATAAAAGATTTTATACTCATAATTCAAACATATTTAGTCATTAATGGAAATATGTTAACAAGTTTTTGAAACCACATTCGAATATACTACCTGAATACCTACTTGTTATGAAAGAAGTTAATGTGTACATGTACAACGAATTGGAAATATCAAATTTACTTAATAAAGATTTTATAAAATTGGGTTAATTTGATGGAATACAATATAATTTCACGACCAAATTTGAGAAACATGAAAATCTAAAGTTCAATAAAAATTTATTCACTTTTAGATAATTTCCTTACATGAATTTCTAAAAGCTGCAAATTCCTTAAATATTGAGAAAGCTAAAGGAATTTGTAAGTATCCTATTTGGTTTTAAAAGAATCCCCAAATGTTAAAGCAAGACCTTTATGCGATTTATTTAAAGCATACATTAAATGTAACAAATATCCTGATAAACTAAAAGTTGCAAAAGTTATTCCAATCTACAAAAACGGCGCAAACAACATTTCTTCAAATACAGACGTTCGATAATTTTAACTAAAATGTTCGATAATTTTAACTAAAATGTCCGATAAGATATTATACCATAAGATTAATTTTTATTTAATCAAAATCATTTTGGTTTTAAAAAACATTTTTGAACTATAAATGCTCTTTTGGATACAATAGAATATTGTAGACAATTCATAGATATAAAGGAAAGTGTTTACATTTTCTTTTTAGATATTGCAAAAGCATTCAACTCAATAGATAACAGAATATTAATAAAGAAATTGACAGATACTTACAATTTTGATCTTAGTTCATCTGCACTAATTTCTGATTACTAAAATTATAGATTTCAATTTGCACAATTAAATAATCTTTTAAAAATTAAACCAGGTGTTCTATAAGGTTCTGCGGTGGGACAAATTTTATTTAGTATCTATATAAATAATATTTCAAATATTATAAAAATAAAATGTAAGTTATATGCAGATGATATATTAATCTATACTACAAACATCAATGAATTTCAATCCAATATATATCTCATACATGATTTTTATATTAAAAATGTGATGCTTCTAAATGTTAATAAAACAGTGTTTACACAGATGAATAAATTAAGCAAAGAACGAACAAAGAAGCTATAAATATTGATAAAGAAATAGTATTTGGGAGGGCTAATAGACAATCACCTAAAATTCGAAGTACATATAAATTCATTAATTTTAAAATTGGCTTCTAATATCAAATTTTATTAAAAAATATATCGGATTTATTGCAAGAAAATGGATTACAATGTTGTTTAAATCTCTGGATGTATCAAAATATACATACTCTTGCTACTTATTATCAAATCGATTTGATAATTCTAAAAAGAAAATAAGGAGGAATTTCAAATGGGTGAACAGAATTATCAATAGTAGTAACAACGCAATTAAAAGACGAATGACAAGATGACAAAAGATTATATGTTTCACATCCAAACGAAATCATGCAACAGAATATCTTAGAAATATTTTATAAATTAAAAGATAGCATCTTAAAATACAATATTAGACGTGGTATTTATCAATGTTAAAAATTTAGAAGTAAAATTATGAAAAAACTCATTTTTAATACTGCAGAAAAATTATGGAATAGTTTGGATAGTTATCAATCAGAAGTGAAATTTCTCTTGTTTAAAAAGAAAGTGATAAACAATTTAAAAACTGTTCCAACAAGGAATTATCTTACCAATCAAAGAATAACCTTCGTTAATTGTAAATAACTGATTATATCATTTCATCAATAAAAAGTTAATGTCAATGTATTTAACTCAATAGAGCAAATAAATTTTGAAAGTAAAATGACTTGCTAGTGAAATGAAGTAAAATATCTATATTTAGAGTTGCTTTTTACAATATAAAATGCTGCTTACAACTCTAAATAGCGTCAAAACATAATACATATAAAAACAAAAACAATACAAAAATTATTTAGAAGAATAATTACAATTACTAGCTTGGGCTATGTCACATTTTGATTAGATTAGATGCGGTCTATTGAACAATCACTATTGTAAAATTTAAAACCTGCCATTTGCCTATTCAAGCCTTTCCTCTGTATAACTACAGAAGTATTTTTTTAATTCGTTCTTAAATACTTCTAATTCGTTTATTTGTTTTATAGATTTAGGTAGATTATTCCAGATATTTATTGATGTGTTGAGAAATGAATTTTTCATTATTTTCTTGTTATATAAAAGAGGCTTAATTTTTAGGGTTATATGACTATGTCTAAGCAATATTTTAGAGGATAGAAAGTTGGATTTGTGGTATCGAACAATATTGTTAAATATTTTAAAGAAAGTAGTTCATATATTTTTATAAATAATGCATTGTGGATTTAGAAAAGTTTTTGTTAATTTTTTGATTTCTGTATTTCTGTTATATATCTATGATTAACTTCTCTTTTTATGTCCCATTTATTTGTACATTCAAAAGTTGTTGATTTATGTCGGTATACAGTATGCTTCCATGATTAAAGTGGCTTAGTATTAATATGTAAATTAATCGAATTTTTGCTGTGGTTGGAAGCTGTTGTGATACATTGCTAAGAGCCTTAATTGAAATAGCCATTTTCTTAATAACATTAGGTACTTGTTTTGTAAAATTAAGTTAAGAATAAAAAATGATGACTAAATATTTAAAAGAATTAGCTTGTTTTGTGTGTGTCCCCAAATTTCAATTTAAGTTGAGAAACATTTGTGGAATTATCGCTAGATTTAAATCTAATTAAACAAAATTGAGTTTTTGATGAGTATATTCTTAATTTTAGGGAGGCAAAATATTTTGCATGAAAAAAGAAAAATGCAATTTTCTTCGAGAACTTTATTAGCAATTTCAGCAGATCTATGTGAACTAAATAGCATAGTAATATTAGCATGTTGTATGACATTACATGTGGTATGATTGCTCAAATCGTTTACATACATATTGAATAGTAAAGGTCCCAAAATTGTGCCTTGTGGAACACCATTTTTGATAAAAATCCAGTTAGAGAGAATTCCAATTAGCTTAACTCTTTGTTTACGATTATGGAGATAGCTGCCTATTATTAATTTTAGTTTTCATTAATATTTCCGAACCACTAGTAAAAGAACATGAAACTGAATCAACAATTTCAAAACATCTATGACATTGAAATTTGAAAGAATGCAGATGCTAAACATCTAAAAATAATTGAAAGTATTGTAGGGCAAACTGGTGTGAGTTAGCGACACATCCTGTGAATCTGATTTTTGCTAAGTTAATATGATACAATATAATATACATTGAGCATTTATTTCTTAAGTGTGATTATTCTAGACTTTATGTACGCTTTATAACCTATTTTTTGTTAAAATTCTATAAGAAATTTTTTTGGCATGAATAGCTCAACAAATAGTAGTCATAGTTAGACAGTATCTCCCTCATTTATTCTAAGATATATGTAATAACAGTCATAAAGGAATATACAAAATTAAATTCCACTGTTGGCATGCGTTTGTACTAAAACGGTCCTTCACAACATATTATTTGCATAAAGTTCATTAATCCAAACTCAACAAGAAACAGTAGAGTTGATAATAAGGTAGAAACAATGAAATTAGTCTATATTTTGCTGCTTTGTTGTGCTTGATGGATCGTAGAGTTTAATTTGGACATTGTTTTTTAACCTTCTCCAAAAAAATTTGCAGAAGGCGCTTGATAAGGCTTTAAATATTACATGCGTTTAGAGGTGGGCCGAAGAAATTAGTTTTAATATCTCTGTTGAACTGAACAATATTTCTTGTAAAAAAAACCAGAGCCAAATTCATACTTAGCCATAACAACATTGCCGTAATCCCTGAGAAGTCTCCCTCCGGCGTCTGACATTGCATTCTTTCAAATACGACTGAAATTGATTTCCAACTGTTCAATGCAATAACTAGAACTTGGTAGGATGCAGATTAATTCTATTTTTTATGCCTCTGCACATTACAGGGAAGAACCATGTTCATCCATCATCAAAATGCAATAATAAATGAGGTTTTTTCTGTATGTTTGAAAATGCTGCATGAATTTTAAAATGTTCCAGAAATTTATGTATCCTGATTTTGAGCAATTCATTAAGGAATTAACTTGAAGGTTGTGTGCCACTGAGGTTTCAAGATCCTTTGCAACAAACAAGAACAATAACACAATACTGCCCCAATGGCTGCACTACAAGCCGTAGCAAATATTCTGTAACCAAGACAACATAGCCATCATTCTTACAAGCTTACATATATAAAATTATAAAGCTATTTTGCTAATCCCATTTTTGCGTCGTATATGAGACAAATGATAAATTGGTCACTGTCCATGATAATTACACCAAGTATTTCACAACATGTAATTGACTAACATGACAACTTAAAAAGACGTTAGTTTACCACTACAGTAAGTATTCTCTCATTTATAATCCAGTGTAGAAAAAGGTTTATTGGAATAATATTGGATTCAAACAATTTAATATAGACAATGTAATAGTGTCCAACTCAAAGCAGTTTAAAATCATTGCAACCAAGTCTAAATTTAGAATGGATTATATTTATTAAGTAACATTACCGATAATTAAATTAGGGTTTTAAAATTATGCTTACAAATAGTGTTTAAAAATGAAGGAAAACATTTGTAAGCTGACGATGCCAATGTTTTAGCGAAAAACTATTCTCAGCGAATGATTTTATTAAAGCTGTAAAATAATATATTTCGTACAAATAAATAAAATTTCTTAACAACTTGTTTTAAGAGCCGTTACACCTCTCGACCAACCCATTTTTTCTACCAGATGACAGATAATTTTAAATCGAAGTGTCAGTAAGAACTAAACCGTGTTGATAGGATCAGGGGCCACATCCAGTAGTCGTCTTCGTTTACTAGATCCTTTTGTAGTTGAATTGTTTCTTCTACGTTTCTCACAAGTGCATCCACATCTATAACACCCACTACAACGGACACATCTACCTTTTCTGCAGTTACACGACAATTCTACCATAACTTCGGCTTGGATGAAAATTTTCAAAAATGAACTTCGTGCGACAGGTTTATTTTATATATTAATATTAGCCAATCAAATTGTTTAATTTAAGCGTCAGTTTGCGACGATTTGGTTTTTTTGGTTTCTGTCAAAAATGGGTTGTTCGAGAGGTGTAACGGCTCTTAAAAATTAAATGTAACCGCAAGTTTCAAGTTTAAAGAATTTAACCCTTCATTGTCCACGTTTTCGGCATAACTATATTTTAAACATTTTTTGTGATTCAAATTATGTAACACATTTTCCTTAAACCATAAACAATGAATATTGACGTTGATTATGAATAACCTCTTGTGTAATCATAATCAGCAACAATGACACCATCAATGATACACTAATGAATTCATTCGTCCAGAACTTTTATGGGAATTCTGCGCATGTATATTGGAATTAATAGAATTCGGAAAAGTTAATTTTAATTAGTATACATGTAATTCAATATTAACATATTTTTTTTAAATAACAAATGTTTTATTTTACAATTTTAAAATACAAATCTACGAATGTACAATAAATATTTAGTAATACGAATTATAGTTCAAATTATAAATCAGCTTCTTTAAATGAAAGACTTGAAATAACAATATTTTTGTATTTTTTTTAATGAACTCAATAAATTTAGCTTTTTACTCGGGCTTGCTTTATTTTCTGGACGTCATCCCTGTACCACTTTGTTCTTCAATTTAGCATTTTCCTTTTCCTTGACATAAATCAAAAAGTTTTAATCAGAGGTGTAAGCTGGTCGGGTCAACCGGAGTGACCGGCGCCGGTCGGGTAGAAATGTTATGACCGGCCGGTAATGTAGTTAAAGCCTTTGATGATTTACAGACAAAGCTAAACGAGATAGTTTCTCACCACTCTAATGAAGGAGAGTTAGTGGCAACCACAGATCTTTGGACAGATGATTATGTCAAGCGATCTTATCTTGACTTCACAGTCTTTTGGGTAAGTGAATCGTGGGAACTGAAGCATCAAGCTCTATGCTGCAAATTTTTTGAGGATGATAGAAAAACAGCTGCAAATATTGAAAAAGAGTTAATGGATATATTTACCTGCTTTGGTATGGTCATCAGCGACACGCCTGTTACTACTGATGCTGGGAGCAATTTTGTGTGTGCTCTTGCACAACAGCTGCGCTACCAGTGCATAGCCCATCGGTTATCAACAGTGCTCAGCGATGCATGGCACGATTGTATCAATCACTTGTCATCTTTTAAGGCTTTTGATAGTTCTGTTCGTGATTTACTAGCATATGTCCATCATACAAGTGGTATCCAGGATAAATTGCCTATCACGCTAAAAAAGTACAGTGATACTCGACCTTGGAGGGGTTATTATAATGTTCATAATTCGCTTTATGTCTCATATGAAAAACTACGGCAAGCTCTTGAACAAAGAGATGAACTACATCGAATTATGGGAATATCGCCGGAATTGTTGAAACAAATTGTAACTTTTTTTAAGCAGTTTAACTCAGTGTATGATCGACTTGAAGCTGCCTTAGAGCCTAATTTACAGTACGTTGTACCTACTTACTATCTCATTGTGAACAATTTTTGTGAAGCATCTAGTGAAGATTTAGCCCCAGTGAAATTTATGAAGCAATGTGTCATTCAAGGAGTAAACAACAAATACTGGTCATCTACGACAGATCTCCACATATTGGCCTGTGCTTTGGATCCAACATTCCGTCACTTTTCATTTGTTAATGTAACCACAGATAAAATGGACTTTATTGCTAAATGTAAAAATGCACTTACTGCATTTTTTAATTTTTTTGAACAACGTTATTGCAATACAGATGAGCCATCTCAAAAAGAGCCAATTTTGATGTAGCAGCAGATGATCCGTTTCAAGCTTTGCGAAACGTCAGTAGTAGACCGCCCATGTCAGGTGAATCATCTACCAGTAGAACATTATTTATTGCAAATGTTCACAAAGAGTTTGACAATTACCTTTCCAACTCATTTGAAACTGGTGATTTTAAAAAATCAAATCCACTATCCTTCTGGAGAAAGAAAGTTTTGGAATTTCCACTACTTTCCGCAATTGCACGAAAAGTTTTTGTCGTTCAGGCTGCTAGCGCTGAATCAGAGCGACACTTCTCTGCAGCAGGGCGAATTGTCACATGTGACCGAGCACGACTCACAAGTGACGTTGTAGAGTCACTCGTTGTAATGAAGGAGGCAATGGAAAACAATATATATTAGCATTATCTAGCCCTATACACATTCATTTTGATTTTAAATACATTTTTGATACATACTCTTTTTTGCTTTGAAATATGTTATATATATATTCTTGAATATATTTAATTAGATTTAGATAAATTGGAATGCCGGTCAACCGGTTTCAATTAGTGCCGGTACAGGTCGGGTCAGCAATTTCTTGGCCGGTTTACAACTATGGTTTTAATTATATGAGCAAGTTAATGTTTGTCATTATTTCCTAAATATTCTTTTTTTCTTAAATGTCCAATCTATCTATAAGACATAAAACAATTCTTCTAATGAACATTCATCTTCTATTGTCCTCAAAATGCAAGCAGCATTTGTCTGCTGAATTATAATACTCAAACGTTGTTTAAAATACTCTGCCGCACGTTGTTCCTTTGATGAAAATATTAGGGACCTACTAAGTTGGAAATAAAGTCTCCAGTTAATTTATCTGCACCGCCTTGACATTCAAAAGCTAGAGGTTGACATATATAGCCTTGTTGATCAATGTCACAACATTTAGATATTTTGCGGGATTCAGCATCTGTTGCAGCTTTAGCAGGAGCAAAAGTTGAAATCCGACTGGGAGCAATTGCATCACCTACTGTAACGTCCCACACTAAGGAGCGTCCTCTTGACTAAGGAACAGTAGTCACGCCGTCGTTTCCCATCTTTTCTGGTCAATCCCGGTGGCTCTAAATTTGAAGGGACGTTGATCATTGAAAAAGTGCGCTTAAAAAGATATTCAATTGAGAATGACGTGCCAAAACGACCAGCGCTCCTCTTACAAGACAATCCATGAAGACCATAAAATGAAGTATGTACGCCACAAATACAGGTATGTTGTTCACATACACTAACACCAAGTCTAGAGGCAACACTGGTACACAAAGTGACACTGTTCATCTTCAGGTTAAGTTTGTTTGATGGAAGAACATTGAGCCATGCTCCATCTAAATTGCCTTGAATTGCCTGAAACTTTGCAAGATCTTTTGCAGACAAATGTCTCACTAGGAAACTCTCTAGTTGTTTGAAAACAGGAAAAAACCAAATTCTTTGAATAGTAGAAGCTTGTCCATCTGGAGTTTGCGAATTATTAGACATCTTTAACAACAAATCCAAAGCATGGGGTTCTTCAATCGTAGAGAGACATCCAGGAGCAATCTTTAACATCAAGCTTTCACATTTGGCAACAGATGCAAGAAAACATCTGGATGCCAAAATATGGGTTAAAGGTATTCCTAAGCCACCTAAGGAAACTGGTAGACAAGCTTGTACAGTTGCATTTTCTGACACACTGACGTTGGTAATACGTTCAAACATACTGTTGATAAGAGCATCATACTTCTCAAGATGGTTAAAATGCAAGAATTTCGATTAGCAACGAAGACCGTACAATAACTTTGGAATCCTCAATGCATTCTTCAGCAAGAAAAAAGCAGTATGAGCATCTAGATCTACTAATTTCTTTGCGAGAAGTTCGAGCTCATTGTATTTTGTCTGCAGAAACTTCGAACTAGCATCTGAGCAAATACCTGCACCAAGAACAACTAACTAACTTAAGGGAGTTATGCAAATTCATTTAACACGTATTCGATTGAAGTTCGTTTCTCCAATGAAGAATTTCGAAGAAACGTTAATTAAATATTGTATTTGAGTCTTTATGAAGGATTTTTCTAATTATTATATTACATGAACAGAAGAAATTTTAACCTTAATAGGTTTGCCGTCATTAAAAAAAATCCGTTCTTCCATATTTACATGGAAATTTCTCCATGGCTGATAGGAAATTGTAATTGTATTTTAAATTTTCACAGTATTATAGACTTTATATTATGCTTCAACTTAAAGAAAACAGCAAAATCGAAATTAGAGAAAGTATTTAAATGGGGAATAAACATAATTAGCAAAAAAAAGAATGTGTAAATACCATCTAACATCATTAGAAGCTCTTCAAAATATCAGATGTTTATCGATAAATGGGAAAAGAAAATCTAATATTTCAAATCATTTAAATCAAAAGAACAATTACATTTGGTACCACTAAGCATAATAGTAGAGTAATGAAGAACGGATTATTAAATTATTCAATATCGCTATGGAACAAATTTGATTACAGTACCAGAAATGAAAAAAATTACATACTATTTAAGAATAAGTTGACAAATGTGAATATATGAAAAATATCAATTATCTGACTAATTATAGAATAAGATATGCAACTCAAGAACAATAAGTGATAAAAATTTAATTTATATGTTAAAGTAGGCCCTGATGTAACGAAGAAACAAACAATTAAGTTCATATGAAGAAAGTTGCATTATTTATATTCTCAAGAAGCTTGTAAACTTAATACATTTATATGTACATGAGACTTTAAATATATTGTTGTTCTTAAAATTGTTCCTAACAATTATGAGAAAAAACTTAAATTACTTAACCGCAAAATACTTGGTGTTGTATCCACTAAATAATTAGAGTGGCTTTTGTTCCATATACAAATAATTTTGGTCAATTTGATATTGAAATTGACAATGATTTAAATTTCGAACAATTCTTCATGACTAAAATTAAAAAAATGGCTTCTGGAGTTAGGTATCTTTATCATCTCAGAAATATTTCCAATACGTACCACAAACAATTAATAAACGCACTCTGCATTTCACAATTTCAATATTGCTCATTCCTCTTTACAAATATTAATTCCAAACATCGCATCCTCCTGTCTAAAACCTTTAATTGGTCTCTTAAAATACTCAATTTTGCACAAAAACATGACAATGCATCCGATTACCGATTAAAATACAAAATACTATCTCCTTATTATCAAATTAAAGTGCATGTTATCAATATTATTTAAATTCAAATTTGGTCAAGCCGCAATTTCGTTTTTAAAACAGTATATTAAATTAAATGAACGGTCTCAAACATTTTTATGCGTGGATAAATATTTTAATAGTTTTCACCACACACCAACTAAATTATGGAATAACTTAAATAGAGAAATTAAATTTGAAAAAAATTACAAGAAATTCAGAAAGAAATTGCGAACATTCCTCTTTAATAGACAATGCCTACTTAATGACAATAATACACTACATTCATTTGAAAATTTTGTATAAAATGCACTCACACAACACACACATTTTAATATTATATATATTTATTATATTTGTAAATAGCTTTTTGTAGTTTTGTAGTTAATAGTTTTTTGTACCTTTTTCTTATAGCAATAAATTGCTTTTGAATCTTCTTGACAGATCAGCAACGCAATCATCAGAAGTTCGATGTTTAATGATCAGTGCTGAAAAATATGATTTAAACCCATCTCCATACTTCTGTTATCCCTGGGATAATTTATGTAGCGCTAGTAACCAATAATTGATTTTTACGTCTACACCAACTAGCCAATTGCTTGTTCTGCTCCATTAAATTATTGGAAATAGAAACTAAACCACTAATTTCAGCTTCCATTAATCATAGCGGAAGACTTGTGGGTAAGGTGAGGACATTTATCATAACTGTGATGCCCACAAATCTTACTA
>CABFPE010000348.1:414278-424757 GCA_900660155.1 Hofstenia miamia | reverse complement strand
TTGATTTTTACGTCTACACCAACTAGCCAATTGCTTGTTCTGCTCCATTAAATTATTGGAAATAGAAACTAAACCACTAATTTCAGCTTCCATTAATCATAGCGGAAGACTTGTGGGTAAGGTGAGGACATTTATCATAACTGTGATGCCCACAAATCTTACTAAACAGCCAAATACGCTTTCCTGGATAATTTTAGACTAATAACGTAAATAGCATATTGCCTGTGACCGTTTTTAATCATAATACATGTAACTGAAATTTGATCAAATTCAAATTGTTCATAACTACTGCGACGGTTAGATTTCCTTTAATCAGGGGTGTAGTCAAGGGCGTTAAACTCAATGGAGAACCCAGCCCACTAGGTAAAATTATATTACAGTGTGTGAGGTGTTGGATAATAAATTTCTCAAAGTATTACAAAAATACAGTGCTCAAATTTAGAGCCCCACCCACTTAACCTTTTTATTTCGACATGCTTAATGATTTTTTATTTAATGTTAATAATTTTCAATTTGATGAACAATTTATGCCAAAATCTTAAATTGCCTATTATCTATTTAAAGTAGACACTGTTTTTCACACAATTACAAATAATTTTCTCTATTAGCAAACTAGCGTTTTGCCGTGTCTAAAGTTGATGAAAAGATTAACTTTTTTAAAAATTGCGGATTTTTGAAAACAAAAAAATTTTCTTCATACCTAATGTACAAGTATTTATAAAGCTTTGAGCCCAAGGAAGAATAAAGAACGTTAAGTGTTTATTGATGTTTGCTGTGCACAAAGTCAGAGGAACTAATGACTGCGCGGAACAGCACGCCTCGATGGGACAGAGCCGGGTCGCGCATTTCGAGTGAAAGGGGCCACTCTCCTGCAATGGCGGAGCAACGATTTTGCATCAGAGGGGGAAAGAAATACATTAGGGGCGCTAGCCAAGGGTGTAAATAAATAAAGGGCACTAACATTTTGGGTAAATTTCAAAAAAAACTTATTGCAATGAGTACAACTATTTCTCAATATAATTATATTTTTTGAACCTTTGGGTTTTCCATAAATTACACTTGGAATGTTATTTTCGCTTTGTTTTATTGTGTGTAGAAGCCAAGTCCTTTTAAATAAGGGTTGCTCAATTGAGAAACCGGGAGGTGATTAGGAAGGCCTATTAGATTTTTATGAAACTTTTTTATCTAGGGTAGTTTTTGATGCTGAAGTCGAAAACGTATTTATTTTTTGATTTGAAGTCTACGTTGACAGGTACCGGCTGATTCTCAAAATGTTCATAAATGTTAATTGTTGGGATTATAATTAGGTATTGTAATCTATTTAAGCAAGATTATTAATGTTGTAATCTGAATGTTATCTTGACAGATATTTTTATGATAATATAAACAAAAATGACTTCAAATTGTACTTTGATATGTATTAGGTTAAGGCGATATGTAATCTTGTTTTAGAATAGCCATTTATACATATGGGGCAATTGTTTGTCATGTGCACAGTAATTACTCATCAGTTTATTTACAAACGATTCAAAACCTTGGTAGAAGCTATATTAAAATAAGACCAAGACATGTACAGTTACGTCAATAACAGTTTTTTGTGTCTCTATCTATGGATGCGATTTTTGTCAATCATTAGAAAATTACAATGAATTAGTTTTTTTTGAAAAAAATAAGTAAAAAGAAATATAAATAAGACTTGAACTACATTTTTTTGAAATGGAATTCATTCTCTCCACACAAATTCAATCACTATAATTCAGATTATAAAATAATACGTATTTTCAATTTAAAATACCAAATATTACATGTAGATAAATTATTTCAAAAGAATCATGCTGAAATCAGAGACCACAAGTTTTTAGAATTTAGCTATTGTTTGATATTGAAAAGATGAAAAATTGCTTTAGAACAATTACTAAGGGCACTATTAGTTTCGTCCAAAATGCACACTTATTGAAATTCTAAGAATTTAAATTAATAGTTGATTTTTAATATTAAAATAGAAAGCATGCAGAAACAAGAACCAATTGAAAAGTAAAAAATGGCAAATTATGCAAATACACATTCTATGTGTTAGACACCTTCGAAACCGCCTATTTTTGGTCCTAGTGGCGTACTGATCCCTTCCCACGCTTAATTTACTCTTGTAAGAAGTCCAGCAAAAATAAACAAACTTGATCCCGACCCCGTACTGATATCGTCGGTATTTTTTATTGCTTTCCAGTTATGCAATACCAGTACGAGGCAGAGCGACATGACTTATCCTACAGGACTCTAATATGGAAAGGAATGAAATATGATTCTTTTATACTATTATTTGTTTCCGTTGGTAAGGTCCTACTGCAAATATTGATAAAAAACGTCTTCAGGAATTACCAGGACATAGAGCGCTGTTATATGTTGTGCTTGCAAAGGGGGGCCGCTCCCTGGTAAAGATCCGCCACTGCTCTCTGTCACGTTTGCTTTCAGATTAAACGAAGCACTTTAATAGTTTTTTTAGCAATAAGAGCTAAAAAATTTTTTTAATAAAATCCTGAACAATTTTCGAAAAACCCCAGGCAGTTTAAGGTTAAAAAACAAACGAATTTCAATAACTTCTAAAATTAAACTAAAATGATCCTACTAATGGTATACGACGTGGACTATTCTATGCTCCTATATAATATTTATACGTGGACTATTCTATGCTCCTATATAATATTTATATAAATTTCATTAACGATTATACCAATTAGTAGTAAAAGTCCGAGTGTACGACATGGCACAAATTGTGTACTTTGGCCGTCTGTGACGTCATTGAAATATATTCTCTTTTGTTGTAATATTTGTTGGCAAACACATTTGTTTGCAGTCTTTTGTTTAAAATGTAACCAATTTTTATACATATTACATAAATAATTTTTAAATACAATTGAAATTCTATATGCAAAAACTTTACGTTTTTGGGAATTATATTTTATTTCTATTTTTTCGATAAAAGTTGTAACTAACAATTATTTTCAAGCAAAAACATTTTTAACATTTAGAAAAATACCTATTTCACAGACAACACATATGTCAATTGCAAAA
The DNA here is from genome assembly GCA_900660155.1 of Hofstenia miamia. NCBI lineage: Eukaryota > Metazoa > Xenacoelomorpha > Acoela > Hofsteniidae > Hofstenia > Hofstenia miamia. Next base: position 421,688 of record CABFPE010000348.1, on the reverse strand, counting down.
ATGAAAACTTTTTAAAACTTGAATCAATAAATATTTCCAAGTAAAAATAATTTTTAAAATATAAATACATGCTTCCACAGACGCCTACTCTCAACATACAGAGAAAACGAACATTTATAAATAATAAATTTATTTACAAAGAAAATATAAAATGCACTACTAAATGATAAAGTTCATATAGCGATTTTCGTCTACAGTTCAATGAACAATGATAATATTCGTCATGACTTCATTGTTGGATAGTGGAGAAAGATACCCAAAAGACTGCAAACAAATGTGTTTGCCAACAAGTATTACAACAAAAGAGAATATATTCCAATGACGTCACAGATACACAGACGGCCAAAGTACACAATTACATTATATCCATGCCCGCCAGGGTCAAATGTCAATTTGTGCCACGTCGTACACTCGGACTTATACTACTCCAATTGAAATTTTATCCAAAATGCTGAAAAAACGTGTGCATTTTAGTCCACTTCCAACTGGCATACTGAATTTGAAGGTCACAAATCTGAAGAGCATGCAATAAACGAAATTGAATTTAACTATTCAATGAATAATGCCAAATATATTAAATTTTCAAAGAAAATTAGAATTTTTTGGTACAAGTATAGGGATGTGAACATAGTTGAATTGTACGTTTGAATCAATTCAATCTCAAATAATATTAATGAAAATGGATGGAGATGATTTCAGTACAGACGCAAAGAATACATTAATAATCGTTAAAATAATTTTTGGAAATTTCGGATACGTTGTTGCATTGTTGGTTCTTTTTTTGTTTATATCATATGTGAATGACATTTATGATTAAGTCCTAATTTCATTTTACAGTAAGCTGAGGAAACCTATATTCATAATAGCGATTCAACTAACATTATATGAATGAAAAGCATAAAAAATATATAAATTTCTATGCACAAAGACTTTTTACAGAGAATATTTAAAAAGGTTTCGTTTGAAATTGCTAAGTGATGAAAATATAAATGAAAAATATGAATATTACAATTTACGAACAACTAATCAACTTTAAGACATTAATTGAAGGAAAATTTATATTAACGTGGTATTAGGACATCATCACCGTCAACATCGCATTAAGAAGAAATAACAACATTTTTAAGATAAAAAATTGCATTTAAAAGCTAGATCTACTATATTTATTAATTATTCAATTTCTGAAAGCACTAAATATTATGGGATTGAAAATTGTTATATTTAATAAACCTATGGATGATTAGTACACATTTCATCATGTTTGCAATACATTCCCAACTTTCAGCATCAGATAAAAGAGTTAAGTTATAATTGCGTTGTTCGTTAAAGTATTGAAGAATGAGGCCTTTAACTTCTGCCATGTGATTGTTATTGCAAATCTCTATATCATTTATTAGCCTGGTAAAAGCACTTTCATTCGAACGAATGTCTAAGCGATTCTAAACACAAGTAAAATTAAATGATGAATGGTCCTGAAAGAGCTACATATTAGGTTGGAAAATAAATTTGGGCACTTTTATATTTACAAATAAACTTAATATTGTGGAAAAAGCAGCTTGAGCAATATGAAATCGACTAATGATTTAATTAATAATATATTCTCCATTATTAAGACTTGTTCCAAAGCATCACCGCAGGTCAGATTGGGACAACCTTTTGTCATGTCCTGGTCGGGTCAAAGTTTTTTCTTTTAATAGTGTCATATTGGGATAATTAATAACGTTGACAGTAATTGCTGCTAAGGTAATTGTTTTGTCGCATGACAACCAATGCATAGTTATGTCCGAAAACACAATTTTGTTTGTTTTAGTGCATTGCTGCCAAATTTAGGAAGAAGGGTCGAGAAGGGTTGGGCTTTGTCTACATATCTTTCGAGTCGGGTTGGGTCGGTTCTAAACAGCGTGACGCACTTCCAGGCCTGATAACAAGTAGATCAGGATAATTGAATTACAGTAGAGTATTTAACACTAACCTTCACAAATGACAGGAATAACACCATGTTGAAAAGCTTTTTACAACATAAATTAAACAGCATCTATTAGTCAAATAATTGAAAAACAATGCATTTATTTATCCAATATTCACTAATATGTTTTACACGATTGAAAAATGTATACAGGACATTTTAAAATTGTAATTGAAACTCTAAAACATTTAAAAATGAATACTAAAACTAAAACAAATCCGTGGTTAAAATAAGTTTCAATCAAAAAATAGAATCTAGGGAAGCAAATTGAAGTTTCTTTTAGCGCTTAAAACGCTGGTAAAAATTCTATACATTTTCTATCGTTGTATATTAAAAAATAACCAACAACTTGTGAAAAAGGACGTGCAGAATTTGAGAAAATTTAAGAATGCTATAAAGAGTTAAGTATTTCATCTTAGCATTACTCTACTCACTTAATTTATGATAGCAACAATGATTCAAAGAAATATTCGATTTTAAATATATTTATATCATAGTGTTCAAATGCTAAAATAACTAAGCAAAGACAACCTTCAAAGGATACGCTAATGGCAGATCAAGAGATGGGGAAGCACTAAAAACAGAAAAATTTTAATCAATATAAGAGGACAGAAAATATTCCCTAAACGTAAAGGCAAAATTAAACCAATAAATTATAAATAAAATAAAAATGTCAGTGTCAGCACTCTGGTGTTTGCACCTAAATACATTTACAAAATTGCCATATTATAGAAAAACATACAACAATTAGTTCAATAAAATATAAGGCAAATATTTGTGCAGTTAGAAAAGTATCTGAGCGCAAATCAAACTACCAACACAGTGGGGCATAAATGCTTTCAATTGGCACTAAATTTTCACTATGTACACCATTATATTTCTATGGAAAAGAATTGAACTAGCTAGATAATCACTTTACTGATCAAAGTTCAACTAATCTATCAGAAGTTTTTATTCCATCTGTCAAAACTTAATTTATTTCAAAATGCAATAGCAGCATTGATGATGCAATGTATTTGCTCAATATTTTCATTTTGCCCTATTCGTATCTATTACCCTTATTTTTCTTTTGGTTGCACTAGTTATGAGACAGTTTAGCCAATGCTTTTCAATAATCAAGTGACGAATAATGTCACGATTTAATCAGTAAATTTGTGGAAACCACCTTGTGCTATTAGTCCATTTTAACAAAAGATCTACACTAGGGGTGTGACAATTTCAATTCTTTCTAAATTTTTAAATCGGGAATTTGGTTTGAGCTTTCGTACACACACTTCAAAAAATGTAATAGTTCCGATTTTTTCAAAGAAATCATCAGGTTTTCCTGTAAAAAACTATTTACAGTATGAATACATATGATTTCACACCAAAATTAAAATTTATTGTTTTAGCATGTATATAGACTTAGTTAAGTGTTGCCAAGTCCAGTTTAAGAATAAGATATCTGCTAAAGTTAAATGTTGAAAGGTTTAATATAACAATCCCAAGTTGTAATAGAGTGCAAAAAGCGGGTCATCTCAAAAGCAATTTAAAAGACCTATTGAAAGAGAAAAATGAGCAATACTGTTCAATGGTAAAAAATTGAGGGCTTTGAAAACCAAGTTGTGTTAAAACACTGCGGCTAAAAATTTTAATTTTAAAAACTCTTGAAGAATATGATTGATGTTTTTATACCGGACACAAGAAATCCAAACGCAGGAAAATCTAAGGATATTGTTACGAAAATTCAGGAAAAATGGAAATGCATTAACATTGAGAATCCTATATTTATTAGATGTCAGCATTATATATTTGAACTTGTGTTGAGGGAAGGCTTGCAGTATCATTTAGGTATTTGTAAAAAAGTTACGAAAAAACGTATGGCCAATTATTTCTTGCTTTTATACTAGATGCTCAATGTCGGCAGTGTATTATGAAGTCGCACGCTACATTTGTGCTGTTTTGAGTGAAGCACATTTTTGGTAATATAGCCCAATGTGAAGGCTCAAAATAACGGATACTTATTGAGTCTGCAAAATACAATAAGTCCTGTGCAACATAAGTTTTTGTTCAATAAATGGGCTATCACAGATTTTGAGCAAGGCAATTGGTGTACAAAATGAGCAATAATTTACAGGACATTAAGTGATTTTGTAAAATTATAGGTACATTAATCTTAAAATTTTCGTTAACAAATGTAAAATTAACTCTAAAACTTTAAGTTTTTGTGTTCACAATGTAATATATTTCACATGGTATATGATTTTTGTTTTGATCAAAGCGTGTACTTTTTGGAAAATCTTTCATTGTTTTTATTTTCCCTTATAACATGCATAAACTCATCCTACAATTGCATATCAATACTAGGCTACAAAATTGTTCTGATATTCAAAATGTTGGGAGGTTCATAATGATATTAATGTAGCGAAAAAAACTTCTTAAAACACTAGAAATTTTAACATTAAATTTACTAATATGAACGACATATTCAACATCTGCTTAGAATATGAAACAGCAACGTCCTTCAAAATTGCCATAGAAGAGTCTGCACAACTTCATTGTCACAGAATAAAACTATACCAGTCCAATTAAATTGTGGGATGCAGGATTTGGGAATGCGGAATTGAAGATTTCTCAGCTTAACCAGTAATCTCTGAATCAGCTACTGTTTTCCCGCGAATGTGATATCCGCACAAACAGTTATGGAATTCTAAAAACTTATGCAAGGAATCAATAATGTATACATCTTTGAGGGAACAAACGTAAGCGAAAAGCAGAGAATGGAGAGCAAAATTCACATGGGCACATCCCTTCACAATGTTACAATGATCTCAAAAAAGATATAGCAAAAAATAGTGTTTGGTTCTGATTCTAAATGTCAGCAGACTATCAAAATCGTCGTTAGAAGAGCGAAATCCTAAAATTGATGAAATGAGAGAATTTAACGCTAAAGACATTATTGATTTTAATTTATTTGAAAAAGATTTTGAAAGCCAACTACCAAATTATGAATGCAGTTGCATTTGTTCTTGTGATTCAATTAGCATAGTTTCACATAAAAGAGAAGGACCTGTTTTAAATGGATTATCAGTTTGGAGCATAGTACCAAATGGTTAGTTGAATGTTTTTATGAACTTACTAAAATCGATTTTCCGTTTTTGAAATCAAATATTGTTTCAAGATGGTCGGAATTGGAAGCCCTCTTACATTGGATTGTACATTTTTCTGAAAAAGACTCAGAACAAGATAAATAGATTAAAAATGATTTTCTAATGCGACAAATTACCCTGAACAATACTAAAAAAGTTGATAAAGTACCAGTTTACAATACAAATGATGTTTGATTTGCCTTTTCAATTTATGCTGTATCACGTCCAGCTTATTCACTTATGCGAGAAAAATGTAAACTCCCTTCGATTCGTTAACATCAACATATGGAAAAGAAACCTCAAAAGAATACATTAACAAACTAGTACAAAGTGTACAGGAGAAGTGTCGAGCTTGTGTTCTAATTTTTTATGAGGTTTATGTAAAACCATCCCTTCGCTATCATGGTGGGACTATTTATGGCTATTCGCAAAATAATCCTCTGGAATTGAACAGAACTATTTTATGCATTTTAATTAAATTCGTTTTTTCATTCTTTAACAGCAGTTGGTCGTTTAATACCGGTCAAAGACCTTAACTCTACATTTCTAAGTGATCAAATAACTGCTCTAGTTTTTGAATTAGAAAGTCAGTCATGTGAGGTATTAGGTCTCATAGGAGATAACGCTAGAATTAATCAAAAGTTGTATGGATCGCTTTGCTTAAGTTTGGAAGCGCCCTGGCTTGGCGTCCACCCTTCTGATAACAAAATGTTTGTGCTTTTAAACGACGTAATACACATTGTGAAATCAATTAGAAATAACTGGTTTACGGAAGCAACTGGGAGGCTAGATTTCTACGATTTATTCTCAGAAGAAAAACTTATTAAAACCGCTAATTGGAATCATTTAGGAATGTTATACGAAGCAGAAAAATCTCAAATCGTGAAAATGTCACGATTAACAAAGTCTTCTGTTTTTACCTCAAACATTGAGAAATAGAAAGTCTCTCTTACACTACAGATCTTTAATGATTCTACATATGCAGCGTTAAGAACTTGTTCAACGACAAAATACATCGCCCAAGATACATCTCTTTTCGTGCATATTGTTACCAAATTTTTTAAAGTCCATTCACGCATGGATAGATAAGCGGGATACTGATATGAAACCAATAGATTGCTTAAATCTCGAGCCACTCCAATTCCTGGAAAACTTTTCTAAACTGGCATTGTTCATGGAAAGAGTTAGAGCACTCACTAAAGAAATAGCTATGGCTACCCATAGGACTTGCAATGGTCTCGTTGCTCTTTCTTCTTAATACTGATAAATTTTTTCAACATGGCTACATTCTTCTCGGCCACTTTCAAGGAGATGACATAGAACAATTGTTTGCACATTATAGACTAGCTGCTGGTTCAAATTAAAAAACATCCCAATTTAGTAGGAGATGGTGAAGTTTTTAATTGCGAATTTACAGACTTAATAAATCGCGGAGGATTGCACTATCCATCAAGCAATTTTTATAATTTTGCATCTTTCTGCTACAGCTTCTTTGTAAATTCATCATCAAAATACTGCAGAAACAAATTAATTGGCGCGTTTGAGTTTATTTCTGAAATGTATGCCTTCAATATATCCGAAGTAACCGTTTTGAGGACCTTGGTGAATATATATCTCAATAACAATTGTAAATTTAGTACTTTCTTTAAAGATGGCATTAATAGAAAATTAAGCAAATTCACTTAATTTGTTTTTATTTTTCCATGCTAATAATTAGTATAAATCGTCGTTAAAATTTTAATTAATTTGATATATATTGATATTCAACAAACTTATTCAGAATTTTTAAATTGCAAAAAAATAATGTGAAAATGAAGCATTTCCTTCAATATATATTCGCCCGCCTTCGATAATTCTTAATTTGGTATCGCTGCATGGCCTGTGCTAAGTATCGCATTGGACTGAGCTATCATCATAAGAAAGGATTATTTGAGTGCGTCATATCCTGCAATGAGCTACGACCTAGAATCTCATTAAGATATCGCAAAGAATACGCAGGTTGCAAAACAAAAAAGAAATCACTCTCACCAATAAAGAGACAGAGATTCCCTAAAGAACAAAAGATTGCAAGCTGATTATTCAGATACAGATATACAGAAGGATAAAAATTACGATTTTCGACATCACTTAAAAAAGAAACCCAGCTAATAATGGATTTGGGACTAATTAGTGATCGCCAACTTAAATATTATTGGAAAAATAATCAGTATGGTCGCATTTGCTTCATCTGATTAGAAAAGACGGCTTTGTAAGCAATTTAGAAATGCAGATATTCCTAAATATTAACTTTAACCAGTCTGGGAATTTTTAAAAATT
>CABFPE010000348.1:372379-392279 GCA_900660155.1 Hofstenia miamia | reverse complement strand
AACCATGCTGAATCAATGTCTCAATATGAGAAAAATTTGCTCTGTCTGGGTTCCGTATTCCTTAACAGAAGTCCACAAGCAACAGCGGGTGCAATGTTGTCAAGAGGATATACGGCTCTTTCATGAACTGGGCATAGAGCAGTGGTGCCGACGGTATGTCATTACAGATGAATCTTGGGTACCATTTTCTCCAATTCCTTGGAGGCGTGATCTGAAGAAATGGACCGCCAAAACAGACGCACGACCAAGGGCCATCCAAGCAACACCGAGGGGCCAGCGCACAATGCTGCTTTTGGCGTACACTCACGATGGCAAATTTGCGATTCAGGGTACTGACAGGAATGAAAAAGTCGATAGTGAACGCTACAAACAGTTTGTCCAATACACTATCGACAAATTTCGCCGTGAACGGCATGGGAGAGTACGGCAGCACGAGATTATCTGGAGACAAGACAATGCTCGTCCTCATGTTTCCCAAGTCACGACACAATTCTTTCGCGACAAACAAATCGTTCTCTCGAAACAGGCGCCATATTCACCAGACCTCAATGGTTGTGACCGTTGGATCAACAAATGGCTGAAACTGCAATTGAAACAGCAACAATTTGAAAGTAAAGAAGATCTGCTTTCCGCTGCGCGACAGGCCCTCACTTCTATTGAAAAAAGGAAGATGTTGGAGGAAGCAAATAAATATATCGCCCATTGTGAACATGTCATCCGACTCAACGGTGATTACACTGTCCAATAAACATGAATTGTTATGTTCTTTTTGTGTTAAATAAACGTTTTGGCATTATTCTAATTCTTTTCCAGACATGTTAATATCATCTGTTCTGATATCAGACGGATCATTTTGAAGGTAAGAGTTCAGCAACGAAGTAGAACGGAGGCTCAATCAACAAGAATTCTTCAATTCGAATTCTCCGGCATTTTACACTGACGGGATCATATCCCTAGGAAAGTGCTGGTGGGGAATTTACCAGACTGGTGTGAGTACATAATCGATTGATATTTTGCACTAAGTTGTGCAAAATTAACAAAATTGATGTTGACTTACACTCTTGAACATAACAAAAATGGTAAGAAGTTTCTGAACAACCTGATATAAATGTTTAGAAATACTAACTGCAATAAGGAATGTCGTAATCCATTAAAGAATATGAAAACACGAAAGTGATTTCAAATCGAATAATGTATATAATATATGGATGGTCACTCTGGCCTAATTGAGAAACTGTGTACATACCAAATACAGAAACACATTGCTGATTCGTTTTGCTGGGTAATTGACTAGAGTGCAGCCTTTGAACTTTTTGAATAGTTGTGCTACTGAATACGAATTTCTGAACAGTTACCTCTTTAGGAACTTCTCTGCCTGCGGTGGGAACGATTAGCTTCCAAACAATTCATTTTTATTCTGAAAAAGTATTTTGCAAGCTTATCATCATGAAAAATAATGATTTACTATGACATTTAGCCCAGCGCTCAAAAAAAAGTTCTATTATTCATACAATAATGTGCTAACACATACTAAGGGTTTCTGGTATGCCTTCATCACGAAAGGTTTAGAAAACATTTAAGTAAATATGAAGTTTCTGAGATACAAAAAGCCAACACTCGAAACCAAACCTGTCAGAGTCTGATAATTTGTATTGCGTGAATGGAAACCTTGAGGGCACTACATCTACTGCTTTTTCCCGAACACTAGCAGATGGTATGTAGAATTTTACTGAGTTATCAATTACGATACCCTATATAGTTCTGGCATAATAAAATTCATCAGTTGCCTTGAAAGTTGATCTTGTATTTTGGCATTAAAAGGTAAGGTAAACAGGGGTTACTCGAACCACTCCCAACTTTGCAAATCTATTTTTTCCCTGAAGCTTTCTTTTCTTGTTTTTTTTAGCAAAGATGGAAAATACTTTGTACTTCATGACCAAAAAACTTTACAAACTTGAACATTGAAAAATTTTATTTTTTAAAAAACTTCTTGCTAGTACAAGTAATCAAGACTTGGACCACCTATTGAAATCTCTCAATTTCTTAAGTATTCACATTGAGTGAATAATGAACAGATATTTCAAAATTCAAAATGATACCATAATGGTACTCTACAGCGTGAAAACAAGTTTTTTTTCAAAAATTTTAACTGCAAAATGTAGAAGTATATTGTATCTGCCTCAGATCCAGATTCATTTTTAATAGAAATAGATATATGGTTTCCAGGTGCAAGTGAAATGTTTTTATTGCGAGTGCCATCATTCTTTCCACTTGCTGACTAAAGAATATCATTTAAGCTTTTATCGATTCTTAAATTCGCTGGCTTATTTGCGACATGAGTATCAATTTTATTGTCAGATATCAATAATTAAAGTATACTCGTATAACGTAAACTATCACGAATTTGAAGACTAGTTGTCGAGTTTCAAAGATGTTACCGCATAAATACACATGCTCCATATTTGATGTTGACAATTTTGAAGTTTCTGAATATTGTGGGATATGGTCTTTACTTACTAGATAAATTGCATTTGTTTAAAGAAAATACATACCAGATCAAGGATTTCGATTTTACTAATAAACGACGCAAAAGGCTGTCGTATACACAAAGAATTTTCAATATGACAATAGAATGATTCCTCCATGCTTTTGCAAAATAGAGAAGTATACATAAGTTTTAGAAATATACTGAAAAATCGCGAGACTCACGAACACTAAACATGAAATGTCAACCATTTTTTTTTACAGAAGTTTATATTTTCGGTGTGTCATTAGCTACTCTGCTGCGTTTATATTTGAATGGTTCACAAATCCGGAGAAAGGAAGTTTCCACGATAAAGAGTGTGAGGTTTAATTAGGAAATGCTCTCTCCAATTAAATTCATGCCTTGCAAAATGAATCATATTTTAACATATTTAATGAAAAACAGCTTGATTATGGCATTACCAAATGAGCACGTGACATAAAAAATTTGGCTACAAATATTTTAAATGCAATAATTCTTTATAGCGTAATACCACAGAAATCAATCAGTGTGCGGTCAAAAAGAATGAATTATCTCAGTATGAAGTTAATCTAATGCGTACAACTAATTAGGAGGAAAACAATTAGACAATATGCAATTTAGTAGTTAGGTATCTTCAATCGACGATTGGTAACGTCATCCAGGAGTAGAAAAATTAATTTATGCCTATTTGAAACTCTAAGAGTGAATAACAGCAAAATAAATTTAACAATGCTCTGATACAATTTACGTAATAATATGAAATAAGAATTTTGCCTTGTTGAGAACTAACAGCAAACTGCGCCAGTGAAATGAGACTTGTCAACGAGGATGAAAATTCTAACCTCGGCTCGTTAAAATTTTGAGTAAGTTCGGCTCGTTTCAGCTGGAAATTTTCTTAAAAATATTGCGCGCTCAGAATTTTTTACATATCTCTTCGTATTATTTAATAAACATTTTTAAAATAAAATTATAAGAAAAGCATATTGAATGAAAAAAAAGAAAAATCGGCATAATCAATTTAACAAGCAGTACTATAAAGTTGCTTTACATCGCTTTGGGCTCGTTGTATATCCAATACTCTGCTCAAGCTCGGCTCGGCTCGGCTCGTTGACCTTCAACACTCATATTGTACATGAAAAACTAACTAATTTGAAACGCTTAAACTTTCTAAGGATTTGCAACGCGTATAAAAAGTTATAGAAATCACTTTTGATGTTAATCCAAAAAGCAGTAGTACAACTCAAAGAAATATTGAAAATTTATCATAAAAAATCGGCGATGAAAGGGGGAGATTAAAAAACAAGAATACTTTATATCAAGTTGAATACGAACATTATCAATGAATTAACAACTATATCATCTCCTAACATCACTAAAAATCTTCAAAAACATTAAATCTGTCAGAAAATATATCAATTCATAAATACAAAAAAGTTTGTTGATTAATTTTCCATATCACCCTCCTGAATATAATTGCAATAACATACCCTTTTCTTCCTGTGTCTTCCAAATAGGCAGTTCGTATCAAATGCATTTTTAATATGTTGTAAGTATTATGTAAAGAGTTAACTAACAAATTCATGCCACTTAATCTATTTACGCGCATATAAAAAAGTGATTAATTTGCCCGGTGTGCAAAGATTAATTACAAAGTAATATATTTTGTGCTATTGGGGAAGTTCCAATCTTCTTCTTTAGAGAAGTGCTTCACCCTTTAGTCAATGACCGCAGATACATTTGTTAGAAGGTAAACTTACAAGCCTCTCTTAAAAACTAAAATACATGTTCTAAGAATATTAGAACAAAACCTGCACACTTATTGACTACCACAGATTTTCAGTCAACTCATAATGTCGATTTATTGGTGTTACCAATTAAAACTCTTGAAATATTGCATTTTGTTATTGGATATGCATAATAGATTTTAAACAGAAAGTGTACTCTTTGTTTTTTTGGTATCAATTTATAAGAATCCACAGATTGAGGGCGTCTTAGTCATCCCCTTTAAAGTGGTTTGTGTAGGCATTGCGAAAAGTTCATTCTCCAGAAAAAACAACAGTTCTACAGATGTAACATTTGAATATTGTTACAGCGATATGAAAATAATGCCAAATTTCTCTCTAAAAAATCTCTTAAACTGCTAATGATTCATTGATGATAACAATCGACCGTGCAGAAAAAAACTCTCCAAGTTTAAAACGAAAATTTCAACATTGAATAACCGATAGAATTTGCGCCTAACCGCGTTTTTAAATTTATCACCATTTTATAGTTAGTTAAAATATGACTGATTATTCGGATTTTTGCCAACTTTACTTGAAACAATTCAATACAGTCATGTGTGTTCGAATATTTAACATAGAAATTACATTGGACAAAAGTTAGAAGCTATAATCATGTCAATATTAAATTCAATTAATTCAAGGATATCCCGTTTCTGTTCACCATTCTGACATTTAACAGAATGCTAAAGTAATTAAAAGAATTTAGGAAGATATCAACCTCTTTTCTTGCAATATCAAACGGGGTTGCTTTTAAAAGGTCGGCTTGTCGTATTCCACTCCATTGCGTACGATAATCAACAATTGGTTGGTTGGGTAAAACGTACTTGTCATATACCACGTCTCCATTCCATTTAACGAGACTGCAGCGAGCTAATGCAGAGTGATAATCAGCGATTCCAACCATCTCACAATCAATTGCTAGAACCTCACGATTCACGTCAGCATTCAATAGTTGTTCAGTTTTTGCAGTCTTCGTTGGTAAGAAGTGCGGTATATCGATTTCTGAATTCCGCTAAAAAATATACAACTCTTAGATAAACAATGTACAGCATAATTAGAGACAAAACTTTTATGTATTTAAAATGGGGGTGATTATGTAAATAAATAGTTAGGTAAAATGGCTTAAATATGTGCCTAAAATGCCAAATATGTACTGAAAAACGGAATTAATGGTGACAATCATTTTGAAGGAGTCTTAATTCAGGCTATAGACGTCTCTTAGGCTTTCGACTGGTCACCGTTTACAATCTTTACACTGCTATGCATGGTTTTTGCTGTCTAGAATCTAACATTGGATTCTATACCAGTTTCTTACACAGAATACGAAAATGATATTCAAATTCATGTATCGGGTCAGGTTTGTTCAAAAAGCTGGTACATTTTTGACACTTTGACTGAATTTTTGCTTCTCCATTCAAAGCTAATCTATGATAATAATTATAATTAGGTAACTTTTTTAGTTAAACATCTAATCATTTCATCAAGAAGAACTTGCACGAACAATCCAAATGTTTTCTGCTTTATTTATGAGCAATTTACCACTCCTAAACAAAGGCAGAACATTACTGGTTTTGTACGAAAAGTCTATGTAGCATATTTCGGCATTCGTTTGGGCGACCAGGACAAATCATGGGCACCTCATCGTGTTTGTAGGTCTTGCGGGGTTTGGCGAGAACCATTGGATCACAGTAGGGACTGCTACTGTAAATCTCACTGGCATAAGAATGAAAAATAAGCCATCTGTTATTTACCCAAACCTAAATTCCGCGCGACTTCCAATTTCTCATTCAGATGAACTGCCGATTCCCAAGTCCTACTGTGACATGGATATTCCAGATTTAGAAGATGAAGCCCGCACAAATAGTGAATACAGTTTTCACGATTCATCCTATGAACCTGCAGGAACTCATGACCTCCGCTTTTCACACAAGGCGAATTCAACGATTTGGTACGTGATTTACGCCCTTCCAAACTGGACGCCGAGCTTTTGGGGCCTCGCTTGAAAAACAAGAACCTGTTGGACAAAGAGACTTTCTTTTCGTGGTATCGGTATAGAGAACAAGAATTTACACCTTTTTACGGGGAAGAGAACCAACTTCTTTACTGCAAAGATATTAGGGGCCTTATGTCAGCTTTGGGTTGTGCTTACAACAGGTTGGAGTGGAGAATATTTATTGACTGTTCGAAGAAAAGCCTCAAATGCGCCTTGTTACATAGAGGAAACGCACATGCATCTGTTCCTATTGGGTACTCAGTAGATCTGAAGGTGATTGCTATTCTACTTGGGCTACAAGGTGGATACACTAAGTATCCATGTTATATATGCGAGTGGGATAGCAGAGCCACTAATGAACACTGGTTAGATCGTGATTAGCCAATTCGAGAGTTACTTGATGTTGGTACAAAAAACGTAATATTCCCGCCACTTGTTTCTTGCACAAAAAAATACATAGGCCTATTGTTTGCTGTCTTGACCCGATCAACCAAAATGGTTAGTAGAATTGAAACCAGGGGCCTTGAATTGTACATAATTAGGTCTCAAATCTCAAACAGTAAAACAAATTTTTGCATTTGCATAATTGTGTTATTGATAAACTCACTAAACTCAGTTTCCCAAGTGGTTATATGATCTTGATGAACGACTACTTATCACTAACGTCCTTTCAACTCAAACATCACAGTAAACGGAGTGACAACAAATCCATCTGGTCTGGTGTTCCTCAGGAGTCAATACTCGGTCCACTCCTATTCAAAATCTTTATTGCTGATCTCAGTACTAGTCATCCGCTCAACTACATAATAAAATATGCAGATGATGTCACGTTTGTGATACCTATTGAAAAATCAAGCGCCGACATCTCCTCGGAAATACCATCAATTTGGAAATGGGCACGTTTAAACCGCCTAACCATAAATGACGACAAATCTTGGCAGATGTTATTTGGTAAGACAAAACAGATTTTACCGGCGAATTTTGCTACGGCGCATGCTAAGCGCTTGCTGGGCATCACTATTTCTGATTATCTTAAATGGGAAAATCACACTCGAGTTATTAGTAAAAAGGCATCAGCAAACATTTTTTGTTTAAAACAAATGAGTCGACAAGACATTTTTATTCTTGATATGCCTCAGCACTATAATCTCGATTTTTGATTATGCATCACAACGCTTTATAAAATTATCGGAGGTGCTTGAAGAAAAACTTTAATCGATCGTAAAACACGCACTGGCCATAGTCAATGACTCAAATCAACCTCGTATGATTCTAAAATATCGTCGTATTCACCTGGGTTCGAACCTTTTCGCAATGATTCTCCACCCTAACCATCATATACATTACTCAATTCCTCCCAAACTCATTCACTCTGGTAAATTCCGAATGAAGAGAATAAACTTATCTATGCAAAGGGATCAATTTAATCCTTACTTTAGTGCTTATTTTAATAATTATTGATACTCTTTCTTATCCTTCTGAAGTCACTTTACAGTGAAGGTATTTCTTGATTTTATTTTAAATATACATTCTACTACTACTACTACATAAGGACTTGTTGCACATACAAAATAGCAACTTTTTAAGGGTTTTTTGGGTCCGGTTGTGGCGCCGACTGGATAATATATCTGTGTAAGAACTAAATGTTCTTTCTACATAATTGGGGTGCCATTGATTAAAGAAAGATTGGTTTGGATCCAGTTCAATAAATGAAGGCTCGCTGTTCTTTTGTTGGAATACTTTTGGAGCATTAAAATCCTTCAATTTTTCAAGTCCTTTCTTGAATCAAGTTTATCATGGCCTGGATTTACTCTGGAATTTGAGTAATTACCCGAAATAGTTACTAAAAACTCGGAAATTAGCGAAATATTTTTTGATTATGTAAATACAAAAAGGGGCAAAATATGTATGTGTATACGAACATATTTATTTACATAACAGTTTTGTCTCGAAATATTCCACGCGATAATCCATTGTAATCCATTGCAATCACGCAATCGATACGTTTAACACAAAATTGACAAACGTAATATACTTTGGATAACGAAATTAGCGTAAAAGTTAAATGTGGCTAACACTTTTCACATTGGAATATATCATAATTATGATAAATTTAGAAAATTTCTCGTCTGAAAACAATATTTACAGTTGGTATGAAACATTATATATCAAAGAAGTACACTAATATTTCTGTCTCAAAGAATAATGGATACGTGTACAATTTATATGGAACAAGCTTATAAACTGACAAAAAAAGCAATTTTAAGAATTATTCATCATAATAATTGAATTAACATAGGTGCTGGCGGAATACAGTGATAGAAATTTAAATGCCCTAAGTGAGGCAAGTTCATTTAGATATTCACAAAGCTACCTGTGCTAATAAATTTTTCTATCACACAGTTTCACTTGCGAATTTCATAATTTCAAAACTTGACTTAGATTTGTGATCACTTGCTCATCTTTTTTGTTTATTCACTTCTCAAACTCTGAATACTGTTTTCAATCTAAACGTAACTCATTTCCTATCTGCATTGCTCTTATCATCATTGCATCTAGTTTTTACAGTTCTCCCTTCTTCATTTTCTTATAAATATCTATTTTCTTGTATAAACCATTAGGTACGGATTAATCTACTACTACTATTATTACTACCATTATCATTATTGTTTTTAGTATTGTTATTATTATTACTATTAATGAAATCCAAATCTAAATTATAAAACAGGAAAATTAGTTGACGATGCATTTCAACTCGCAAAAAGTCCAACCGTACGAGTCAAACTGAAAGGAAATTTCCATAATTATAACCTGCAAAAATTATATTATTCCGTAAACAAGGTAAATATATTTAATATACTTATTGTGAATAATTCGTCGAATTATAATAAAAACAGGTTATCTTGCTTAATGAACATTTTGGGATGTAAAATTTTTCCTGTAATTTACACATTAATCAAGATATTCATTTACTGAAAAATTTTACTGATCTTTCAAACATTAACAATTTTTTTCATTAACCCTCTTCTGCATAGCGTTGCCATATGGCAACACACTGAAGAATTTTAAATACTCATGAGCAATTAACTCCATATACAACACACCACAAATTATTATAGTACTTGCCCACACGTAGTATTAACCGATGAGATGTTGCTATAAATGCATTCTGTAGCAGCAGAAACGGTATTTCTAATAAAATTATTAGTGATTCAACAATAATCTCAGAATTAGATATTCAATCATGGCTATCATAACGTTGAATTCAAGGCGCTAAAAAATATGGGACCAAAAACTTGTTTCTAAATTTATTTTTATTAAATAACTGCTTATAAATAGTATCACGCACTTTTGTAATTAGCTAAAATAGGCTTTTTGCCATTTGGCAACACTCTGCAAAATGAAGGCCTTTGCAACTATAAGTTGAAATTATTGTGTATCATTTCTAATTGGATTTCATTATTCAATGGAAAGATGGAAGCACAGACATTGTATGTCTTGCCGATTTGAAGCATAATAATAACATTAACGTTAAGGGGGCTCATAAAATTGATTGGAAACAAGATAGGCACTTTTCATTTTCAGAATTTCACCTGCAGCACTGGTGAAAAGGGAGGATGTCCTTGTCGTAAAGCAATTCTGAAGGCGAAACATTGTACGTGTGAAGTATTAGGTTGGTGTATAAGTTCGTAGCGCTCACCTTCGAAGCAGAATATGTATGATTTTCCTACCACAAGAGATCAATTTAATGATTTGAATTCGTTGTTTAAATGTTTCATCGCATTTATTTGGACTAACTTTGAAAATTTGAATTTGATATCTGTGTTTCGCATCTAAAGCAAGATGGAGTGCCAAATCGAAGAAAAAGAACATTTCCGACACTTGCTTCTGTATTTTTTCAATCGTCAAGAAAACGCGGCAGAGGCGGCCAGGAATATTCGTGAAGTATACGGAGAAGATGCCATGGGTGACAGCACAGCGCGTAAATGGTTTTCTCGCTTTAGAGAAGGAAATTTCGAACTTACTAATGCACCACGTTCTGGAAGAACGCCAGACTTTGATGAAGAGCGTTTGAACTTTCTCATTCACGATAATCCTCATTATTCAACAAGAGAACTGGCCGATATTATGGAATGTGATCATTCAACAGTCGTAAGACATCTGAGTTCCATGAGCAAAGTTCAAAAATTGGGTGCTTGGGTACCGCATTCTTTAACAGAGAACAACAAAATTCAACGCGTTGCCATAAGCACTTCTTTGTTCTCACGCCACTGCTTGGCAGAGCAACAGCACAAATCGTTTTTGTCTCGCATTGTCACAGGGGATGAAAAGTGGTGCGTATATGTGAATTTGAAGCAAAGAAAGCAATGGCTTAGTCCGGATAAATCTGCAACTCCCCGTGTAAAGGCTGATCTTCATCCGCGCAAAGTCCTACTCTGCATTTGGTGGGACCAGGAGGGCGTCCTGCATTACGAGCTGCTTCCCAGAAATCAGACCATCACTGCTGAAGTTTATTGTCAGCAACTTCAACGACTCAAAAATGCAATCCAAGAAAAACGAACTGGAACGAGGCATGTTATACTGCTTCATGACAATGCCAGACCACATGTCGCACGAGCGACAAAACGAGTCATTGAGGAGCTTGGATGGGAGGTTCTTCCACATCCCCCCTACTCTCCCGACCTCGCTCCCTCAGACTTCCACCTCTTTCGATCGCTCTCAAACAATCTTCGTGGGACCTCCTTCGCCGACAACACAGCTCTTGAAAATTGGATCGAGCAATTCTTCGCCTCGAAATCACCAAACTTTTTCAAAAGTGGAATAAGAAAATTTTCGATGTTACTTTCTAAAATCTTGAATGAACCAGATAAGCCGTTTTCATTTTAATGGGACGAATTATATATTTCTAGGCAAATATAATCCTTTACGTCAAATACTATTTTTGATTATGCTTACAGGGGATCAGTTCAAATTGGAGTTGTCTACTTCAAATTATCCCAAGTTTTATAAAGCCTCAGTTAAACGAGTAATCGGTGAAAAATTGATCTGTCACATTTAAAAAGCATTGCACGTCTATCCACCCAAAATAATTAGCGATGTGACGATCACAAAGATATCGTACACGTTAGATTTATTTGTGATCGTTACATTGCTAATTATTTCGGATGGTTAAACGTGCGATTTTACCAAAATGTGACAGCTCATTTTTTAACCAATCACTAGTCTACTTGTGGCCTAATGTATGTTTCTATTTAAATGTTTTTAATAATTGCTCAATTTTTGATATGTTTAGAAATTGATTTCAACATAACCAAACAATGAAGCGGTTGTTTTTTGCAGGCCANCATTTTTTAACCAATCACTAGTCTACTTGTGGCCTAATGTATGTTTCTATTTAAATGTTTTTAATAATTGCTCAATTTTTGATATGTTTAGAAACCAAACAATGAAGCGGTTGTTTTTTGCAGGCCAGTTAGTTGAGCAAAAGCTCCAGTTTGAAACTGAATGTAAAATAGGAGTGATACGCAAATAGATTGAGCAAACAATGGAAGGAAATCGAAAATACGTTGACAACTGAAAGTCATCCACTTTAGTATGCTGGTTTGCAATTGCGTAATTGTTCATGTGTGTCACCCTGGCAATTAACTAGTATGGTTAGATGGGATAATATTTATAAAGTGATGCATCACATGTGATTAGTCAGTCACATTGTCTAACATTAGCCAAACCAGCCCTGAAAGTAAAAGAAATCCTTACCTTCTTTTTACCAATTGTGAAGACAACAACATCATCTGAAACAGTCATTCTAAAAGTTAGTTTAAAAGATAAGCAAAGATAGTTTAAAACTCAAATAGAAAGTATAAATTTTCAACATTTTGTAGTACTTCACTGAAGAAGTTTAAAAAGTGAATGTAAAACCGACTTGGTATGGAAATTTTAAACCTACATGTTTATGTTAGAAAAACCGTCACCTGAAAAAAATAGCATACCACTGATAGTTCGTGAGAACACATTTGAAAATGGCGACACAAACTCAAACGAACCAAAATCAAGCATGGTTATATCATACGAAATTATTGGTAAATAAGATAAGGAACATCATATGCTCATTAAAATTTCAGTCAAAAATTAAGGACCTACAGTATTGATTTTAGCAAAAAGGAAATTAAAGAATTGCGTTCAGCAGCGTGTGAATTTATCGGCAAACTCGACAGCGTTTATTTCCTATTTAACAACAAACAAAACTGATTGATATAATATGTAGTCAATGTAAATTAACCATCAGTTGAATAAGTATAAGGTTTAAGCAAGCGAAACAATAACAAAGCTCATCATGCCCAAGAAATCGAGAAAAAATTATGATGTAATTCATGGCAATTAAATATCTGCCAGACTGAAAATAGGAGACTCCAAAAGCGACAATTCAAAGTACATGTATTCGTTATTGAGAAAAGGATATTTGTAAATTATTTATTTGCATCTTGTATGACATACTTGTAAAGGAGTATACAACCTAATTTTCCAGCCGTCAATTAACAATTGTAAAATTTCAACATACACGCAACTGAACTGTATTGTTGACTAACATTGGACACATATAACAGGAGAGTATATTATCCTAAACATTGACTGATTTAATATAAAACGAATAAAATTTTGTAGTTAAGTAAAATATATTGCAGGCCCTGTCATGGCACACCAGGGTTCTTAGGCCAGTGTTTATTATCAATTTCTTACACCCTACCATTTGTAGTCATTGTGAATAGATGCAGCGAAATGTAAGGTCCTCGGAAAAAACATGAAGTGCTAACACAAATGGACTAAAAGAGTGATCGAATTACTCATATTGATAGCCGGACACAAGATAAATAAGCAGAGACAAAAAAATTGCTTTGAATATTTTGTGTGAAATCCTTTATTTTGCTGCTATGATACCAAGTTTAATGACATAGTTTCGGCAAAAGGTTAGCTAAATACTTTTAATGAAATTAACAAAGACGACAAGATTTACATGAGTAAACACAAAAATTGGACGTAACCGTACCAAAGCCAAAATCCTTTGCCAATCATATTTGTTAAAATAGTGTGAGACATATTTATGTCTACATCAAATTATAAACTGACACCATAAAAATTCGAGGTCAAAAAAGTTTTCATATTTACTTATAGTTGAAAATTCAAATAAAGATAAAATAGGTTAGCCCAAAAATCACTCTTACTTTAACATTTATTCCAAGAATTTGCTACAAGGTCGAGGGAATACCTAAAAGTTTAATTTCCAGAATAAATAATCACTGAAACATTGAATGAGGGCAAGACGGCTATTGATGATATAATTGGTCTACCATATTTCAGTTTGTGATAAAAGAGAATATAAATATTTTCAGATATTTAACGAGAAGCTAAATGCCACTTTCAACTTCTGAATTAACTTTTACAGGAAAAATTACATATCCAATATAATAAGTTTAAGTATGTAAAACTGCAGACATTAAATCTTATGAACTTACTATTGAGAAAATTGACGTCTATTCAACACTCAAGTCAAGTTAGAAAAAACTTTGAACAGTGAAAAATTGGACCAAATGCACATAGTGTACAAATTCGATCACACTGATAGAAATGAAACGTTTGCTTCTGCGGTTAGCAATGCAGTTGACATGCATTTCATCGTGTACACTTTGCCGTAATTTTAACTGTGGTAAGATTTAACTGCATGTTTTTGAAACTAGTGATATGGGAACACTACGGATGCAATTAAAACAGGTGGTCAAAACACCTTCATTTTAATGAGTTTCACAAAAACGTGTGGTTTCTATACTGCAGTGAAATCAAAAAAATAAATTTTCCAATGTTGACGCAAAAGTTTTAATTCCTTCCAAAAGATTCGAACATTAAAAAACGAAACAAAATCAAAAAATAGTTAATACATACATTAAAAAACTATATCCTGTAAATTCTCTTTTATAAACTGCACCTGTGGCCCAGAAATTCTATTTAAAAGTTGGGGTGCGAATTATACCCGCAGTCTAAAAATTATAATTGTAAACGTCTCACTATGCTTGGGCATGTGGAGTTTAAGGTACCTTTTAGAATGCGCAAAAACTGAAAATAAAAATTTCAACAGTCGAACACTTGTGATTAGTAAAATTAAGTTTGTTGAATGAATGAGAAAACTTATGTGGGCAAGGTTAAAATTAGAGTGGCGTATGCGGCTCAAGGTTAAAAGCGGCACAGGATTTTGTAGTCTGACCCAACCTGCAAACCGCGTTCCACAACTTGACAAGACCAGCAACTTGCGAAATGGTCGTCATCCGCAGCACTTTTTGTCCAAAACCATACAGTAAGAAATAAAATCAATCAACAGAAAAAAACTAAGCTAAGCTCAAGCAAAGTTTTACTAAAAAAATTGAAGACCTCTTCAAAACTGAAATTTCCGACAGATGCATTTCAACTTGACCCGACCCGAACCACTTCCGAATTTGATGCGACCTATACACGCTGTATATTTTGTAACTCATAACAAGTTTGAGGTACGGCTTATACAGGAAGATTTACGGTACTTTAATAATTTATTTAATTCAACAAATAAATCGCCATGTTACATATCGTTCCCTTGGAAACAAAATGCCGCAATGGAGTAAATTGTTTTTGAACGGGATATGACAATAAAAAAAAATCGTGTATAACTAGGGATTGACAATTTGATTAACTCATGTTGCTTATGGAATACACGTTGCAAAGAGTGTTTTCATGCACTAAATTCATTTTTGCTAAAAATTGAAACCAGTATTTAAATCTATTCTGAATGAATTTTTCATTTTAAATCATAACACAATTGAGACTAATTACAATAAAATAATCAATGAGTAGAAATTGAGGAATTCAAAATAATTTTAATTCAATTGATAACATAATTCATTTATCGTTTGTAAACATAAAACAATCCAAAGCACCAATAACCACAAAAGTGATCAAATTGCACAAGTAGTCAAGCCTCTTCATCAGAGAACACGATTTCGTGAACAGGGATAGAAGTTTCGGAAGTGTCTGATTCCGTAACAGTATTAGGTTCAATGGTAGATATTTCACTGCTTTTAGAACATGACTCCTGTCCGCGACCTTGCGGACTAATTGTACTGCTAGAAAATGGACTATCCAATTCAGTTTTCCTTTCATCAACTTGTTTAGAAATTTGAAGCAAAAGTTCTTGCTGCTTTTTTAGCTTAGGATCTACAGAAGAAACTGACATTAAAGTTTTTAGAATTGTAGAAAATATTTCAGTAGAAGCAATGTTATTAGAAGCAGGACTTGTCAAAGGCGTTGTACTAGTACTCGACGTTGTGGTAGGTAAAGGCGTGCTGGTTTTTGCAGATGATATTTTCACATTATCAGCTGAGGAATTTAAATTATGCGAAAACGACTTAAATTTATCTTGACTAGGAGACACAGATTTAATTGAAGAAGAGAATTTATGTTCAACAGGTGGACCAGGATGAGTGCTATGCTTTAACACTGTTCCACAATCATGAGGCTTTTGCTTATGTTCAGACTGCTTAGTGGATGGATTTTGATTAAAATTGACCGTATTTGATACAAGTCTTGATAAAATCTCTTTAACAGTAGCAGGTTCCATGACTTCTTCTTCAACTTTCTTCTTAACTGGCTGTGCTGAAGACTTGGACTTTTCAGGCTTTTTAGATGGCTCAGGTACATGTTTTCTCTCACTATGTGACGATTCAGAAATTTTGTCAGTTGAAGGAGGTAAATTGTGACTAATTATGACACATAAAAGTAGATTTGGCCGAGGATCATCTAGCCCAGGACCATCATCGAATGGAAGAAGTACAGAAGGAATTTGTTCGTGTGTGGCTAAGGGAAGTATGTACATATCCTTAATATGCTTACTGCTAGTGCAGACACCACATCTTTTCCGCGCATCTAAATATTGATAAAATTTGATGTATTGCGTTTTCTCATCATCAGTAACTGGGTTAAAGCGCATAACTGTGATATCACGACAATGAGTTTTCTTAACTCGTGACATGTAACTCCAAACACTAGAGGGATCAATTCGACCACAGACATCTAATGTATCAGGAAGAGACACCTTTTTACCATTAACAGGAAACCCCACTGTCACAAATTTGAATGAATCACCCATTTTCACAAAACCTTTCCACACCGATGGCGTTCTGGGCACAGAAAGAGCAGTTGATAATGGTAGGAGATGAACAGGAGTTGGCGAGTTAAAAGGCCGACGAGTGGGACTCATGCGGCGTATATTGCCTTCTTTAAGCTTTGGCTTTGGTGTGGGGTTGCCAGAAGAACATATTCTGCAATTCACATCGAAAACATGATCCCCATGTCTAGAAGTAGTGTCTTTAGTAACACACGCAAACGAATCTTCAACTGTAGGCGTAGCTACAGCAAGATTACTCATCAATCGCATATCACCAGGCTTCATTCTGACAAGCTTATGTGGACGCAAGGTGCCTTTCACAAGTCGAATGCGAAGAAAATCATTACGTCGATCACGTAAATTGTACAAAAGATTGCGAGATTGTTCTTTATAGGATGCAGATACACGATTGTGAATTCGCATTAACTCGACTTCGATTTGCTCAGACAAGCGCCGAGCATGAAATGTGGAGGGGACATCATCCATTGTTGAGGCAGCACTTGTAAGTTCTTCCCAAAAAGATCGCCTAACTGAATCACGATATGGATCTATATCTCCAACAGATTGGCTGTCATTGGAATCGTTATGTGCTGTCGACAGTACCTAAATTGAACAGTGCAAATGCATTCAATGGCACTTCATATTGAGAATAACAAATTTTAATGTTTAAAAATACGCACTTAAATGAATAAAATATGGCGTTACAGTAGCATTTAAAATATGTATTAGTACATGTAAGAATAACAAAATTTACAAAATAATTGCTTTATGAATTATATTGTACTGAAAAAATTAACCCTCACAATTGACAGGAGTGAGCAATGTTTGTAAGAATTGGTGTAAAACAAATATTTACAGACTAATAGCGGAAAGCATATCCTTACCTATCAAATTATCGTGAACAAAAAGGCAACTGTGATATGCATTATACATAACAACTACTTTAGAAATAAACGATTTTCTGGGAATTGCAATAAACTTAGCTAGCAGAGTTTGCTTCAAAAATGAGATTCATTGACTCATTAGGAACCCAACCTTCTCATTAGAATGACTAACATAAAATTATAGATAAATTTTCAATATTTGAGACTATTTTAAATTTACAGAAAATTGAACAATAACGTCCACCTACCTGAAAAGAAGGATGGGCAATTAACCAATCAGAGAGGTTTGAAGAAGATGGAGCAGAAACACCAGCTAAAAGCGTACCAGACGATTTGTCAATGACTGAAATATTAGTGGTGGTGTCGCCAGGACTCTTTTCACCTTTACTGCTAGAGGAAATAGTGGGCGATTGCACGCAAGTTGTGGAATGATCTTCTTCGACGAACTGGCGAGCATAATAACGAATGCAACTTTTACTGCAATAAACTGTCCCTGATTGAGCGGCCTTTGTGCAACCAGGAGCCAAGCATTCTTTCGAGGAAACATTCTCCTCAACTTTAAGTTTCTTTACCACGACTTCTTCAGGTGATCCTTTTCGACGCTTTGATGATAATTTGGCAGTATCTAATAAAATTAACTTTGCAGTAAGCAAATATGTCAAAATATATAGCTTGTGACATATCAAGCGGTTCAAACAAAGTATTTTTTTTAATATGGTCATTTAAGCCAAAGTAAATATAATAAACATTCTCATTGCGGATAACAGAAGCGGAGAATTGGGTGTGAACTGATAGTGATATTTAGATAGATAAAAGCGCGGTTGTTGTTTAAAAAATGAGAACAGTTTGTCGCTACAATTCAAGAGAAACAATTTGAATATTATTTTGGTGGTTATTAAAACTGACTTACCTTCACACACAACTTTAACTTTCTACTCAAAGGTAAAATGTAACAAAAAGGGCAGAACCTGGAGAATATGGAAAAGTTTCCTCAACTATCAAAGTCTAATTGTGCTATTATTCTGGGAAATCGATCATGGACTAGCCGCAAAATTGCTAACTACATAACAGTAGCTGGCACGAACGTAACTGTTCAAAGTCGCATGAAAGGTTCTGGATATATAGAAGAAGTTCCCAAGAAAAGGAGTCAGCGCTTCTTGACGAACGCCCTTCTTTAAACAGGAGGTTTATTACTTCGTGTTCAACGACATTAGGCACTTTGTAAACAGACTATTTCTTCATGGAATGATCGTACACCAAGACGACGAACGGCCAAATTAGTCTACACACACGTAGGAATGCATTATCTCGAAAATAATTGAGGTCTGATAGCGGATCTTTAATAGGTGTAAAATATGCAGTAGATGCCGAAAGACATTGCAGAGAAGGCCTCAACAACCATAAATGATTTGAAGTAAGACATGGAAGCAAGAAATGCAATAAAACCAATACTTATACTGCTCCAGATAAACTCCATACTAAGACGTTTAAATCACAATGCCACACGCTGGGTTAAGTTGCTTGATTAATGATTAGTGTAATTCAATTTTGGATAGATTTTTGCTTGAATACAAACTGGGATTTGAAAACTTTGTTTCATTGTCAAAGCTAAGTTTTAGTTTTCAATTTTCGCCCATTTTTATGTCGCAAGCTATATATTAATCATAACAAATGTACGATTTTCTAAATAATAAGTAGAGCCAAAAGACGGAAAAAGTAATGTAATATTTCTTTGTTTAAACAATTCCTCTAATATCTTTATATATCCGTTTTCAAATTAAGTAAAAAATACAAAAAACGAATTTGCACGTTTAAAAAACCAATTTGCAAATCGAGTTGAATACATCNTAATGTAATATTTCTTTGTTTAAACAATTCCTCTAATATCTTTATATATCCGTTTTCAAATTAAGTAAAAAATACAAAAAACGAATTTGCACGTTAAAAATCAATTGGCAAATCGAGTTGAATACATCGTTTACTGGAAACACCTCTTGACCTTAATAATAGCTGCACAGAAAATTGAAATTGTAACATAAATTTAATAACTAGTGAAATAAATGTATTTTCAACGAACGAAATTCAAAATAATACCGGTAATGCTATCAGGAGAAGACTGTGATGTGATTGAGTAGCTTTTAGAAGTTGGTGGATCGGTAACAACTTCAATCTTGCTATTTTCCGCTTTAATTGCATCTGTCAAAGACTTTTTAATGTAATTATTGTTATCCAAATGATCATTTCTAGTAACGGTTTTGGAAGCTAAGCGTCTCTCTGGCTTTTTAACAATTGGAACTTCAGTCTTCTCCGTCTTAATGTCCGGAGGGGCTTCTTTTACAAATTTGGTTAAAGATTCAGTGGGTTTAATCTAAAAGCCATTAAAATAACAAATTGAATTATTTCTAAATGCCTGCAGATTTTGACGCATTAATATAAAATGAAATGCGAACTTCGATGAGAATGGGTATTTTGCTATCTCAAAATGATGAATAAATTGAATTATCATGGCTATTCACCAAAAGCGTAACATCAAAAGTACATATATATATA
>CABFPE010000348.1:331964-347331 GCA_900660155.1 Hofstenia miamia | reverse complement strand
GTGGTTCACTGATTTTGCCTAACAAATAAAGAAATTCCATTCCAAAAAGAACTCCAGCAGTGACCTATTCACACAGCATCACACTGAAGCCAAATCTTTGAAGCCATCCTTACTTGCCAAGGTGCTAATTGTGTGTCTCAAGTAGTAATTTCTAGCTCAATAAACAATTTATCTTAGAGTTCTCTTATCTCAGCTCATGTAAATAAATAATAAATAACAGGCACATAATTGCTGCACATTCATGTTTGCCAATGGCATAGTATATTTGCAAGGTGCAAATTTAAGTGCATGTACAAACAGATTGAATGAAAGATGTTATTCCCTACATGTAACCATAACCTAAAGTGGCCACAATTCAGGCTGTCACCATTAAGGAACTATTTGTTGCCCCAGACCCAGTGCAGTTTCCTCCTGAATTGTCAGCAGATCTTAAGCAATAATTATCATTAACAAATCTTTGATCAATGAAATCTAAACTTATTATCTGATTTGTTTACAATTTCAAAGCACAGTTTCCCTCACAAAGTTAAAACAGAGCAATTCACACATAATTCAAATCAAGGGGACAAATACTAACACTATCAAATTAACTAATTGCTGTAATGTCATCTCTTCAGGATCTGTGACCTTGGCTCATAGCATGGTGATAATCTCAATGCACTTCATAACATTGTAGTATTGAGTGAGGGTTTCAAAATTATTGATCCACATCAAATCACTGGACATCTGGAATAGAATAAGAACATGGGGGTCCAAAGTCACAATCTTGTTGCGTACTTTTGTTAACTGCGTAGAAATTGGTTGCCCTTTCTGATAAATGTCCTTAATTGTGAGCTTTTCATCAATGTACAGGTGTTCTGAGTTCCCACCCTTGAGTAGGGTGTCTCTGGTGTCTTTATACTCCCATGTCTGCATTGCTTTGTTAATCTTGGCCAAAGTGGAGATGTACTTAATAGAGTCAGAGAGGTGAGAAGAGACTTTCCTTTGCCCCTTCTTGATGCACAATGATGGTAAAATAAGTGGGGTAATGATACATGGTAGAGGGATACATAGCAAGTTGTGCTAATCTGCATGATCTTCAACATTATCTAGTGCAACTTTCTCTCTCAATGTAGTGGTCCCAATAGTAACTGGATAATTTACCTTAGCATCCTTAATAGAATCCCAAAACTTGCTGGGGAGCCCAAGCTCACAGAGCTTGGCAATCTGTGAGTTGGAGATTTAAAGGTGGGAGGTGGTACATTCCACACCCAAGGCTATTTGTTGCCCAGGCAATTGTAGAAGTACTAATTCCTCTTTGGTTAAAATTTTGGTGAGGCACCATTTCATTAGGCCCAGTACATCATTGTCTTGATTTTGCTTAATAATGTGGTTGATGATAGAGTTTTTTTGGCAAACTCATCTGGACAGTGCTTGATGGTTAGAATTAATTTGTCTTCTGTGATAGACCATGCTGGCATAGGTATGGGGGAGCTTGCAACTCCAGAAAACTTTTGCATATTGATGGCTTTGAGGAGTGCTTTGGTATCAGGCAATACTTTGACTGCACATGACACTAACAGTTCCTCCTCACTGTGATTAGTATAATCATGTCATCTTTGGTGGCTTGTCTCTGTGTCTCTGATAGCTTGCTATATCCACACTCAGGATAGTTCATCTTCTCTAAGTTAAACAGAATTTCTGTCTTAGTATGCACATTGTAGTGGCCCACTAATTCTAAGAATCACTGTGTTGACCCATGGTCATGGTGGATCAGGTGGCTTGTGCAGAGTGGTGCATTGTTGAATTCAAGAGATGGGAATTTTGTTTCAGATGTGGCTCTCCACATATACTTTCTGAGGGTTTCTGAGAAAATGTTGAGGTCAGCAAAGGCAACACCCAAATGGTTGACAATCATCTGAAGTGAAAGGCGCCCCAATGGGCTACTGGAGCCAATAAGGCAAGCATAAAACTTCTGAAATCTTTCCATTGCTTTCTTGGTCTTTCCAGGTGAAGACAGAGGCAAGCATGAATGGAGCAACCAGTTCTTAATTTTCCATGCAGCAGGGCAAATGGCCAGCTCATGCATGCATCTCTTGGCTAGGCACTCTTGGGCACTGTGGTTGGATGTGCAGATCTTGTGTTAGAAAAATAGACAGGACCCACATGGCTCCACAAGACTGAATGGGTGGCATGAACTTCTCTGAAAATAGGCATTCAGCAAAATTCTGATGATCTTGTGACATATAGGCTATACAGAGCTCCATGAGGAGCCTTTCAACAGATCTGGAGTATTGTGAAGTAGGGCAGTGGGTATTAATTGTGGGCCAAACTGACTCAGGGGTCCTATCCATCTTGAGATTACTCCAGACTTCATCAATTTCTGCTAAAATTGTGGTGGCAAGACCAGGCCAGTTAGTAGAGATGGATTCCAGCATTTGCAACTGAGTGACAGCATCTATAATTTGCCTTGTATTGATGGCAAGTAGGTATTTTCTTACATAAAAGAAGGTTGGTATAGATAAGTTTAGTTTTTAAAAAGATACCAAATTGGTACATGCTGGTGGGATGATAGTAGTGAGTGTAGAGGATCATAAAATTTTCCATTCTGAAGTGGAGGTTGACAACATCCTCATGTATCTCATCTTGATACTCCTCTTTGACAAACATCACCAGACAAATTTTCTCAACCTTTGGTAGCCTGTATGCTATTTTGATTTTCTCCATTATCTTAGACTGGTTAACCTCACCAACTCAAAAAAAGTAAATTCTCAAAATCATTGTTGACAAACTCAAATTTTTGAATGGCTCACTTGTTGCTAAGTAACTGTGTGTTATGTTAAAGTCCACATCAAACATAGTGTGGACTGTGCTCTGGCAATAGGGTCTCTTTAATCATCTGTGCATGTTGGAGTCATAGCACATGATAGTGTTGGTCTTAGGTCTATGCTCTGCATCAATAACAGAGGGGATGACGTCCACTGAACATGTGAGATTCTTGGTGTTGTAAGTCCAGCATAGCTTGTTCTTTGTTTGTTCTGACAAGTTGTCACACACAAAACTAACTGCCTTAGGGGTTGTGATAATGTACAAGTGTAAAGTTTCATCTCCTACCTTAGAAATCTTACATTGCCATTCTTTGTTTCTCTGGGACCAAATGCTAGTAGAGGCTTGTGATGAAGGGCCAGGATTAGAGGATGTTATTGAGTCACTGTGAGGTGTGTGAATGTTAGCACTTAAAGTAGCAAAAAGCACTCTGTACTTACTTGACTCCTCAGATTCCCAAGGGGCTATTTGGTGCCCCAAGTAGTCATGCAGTCTGCATCTTGAGTCCTCCTGTGTCCTTCCTTTCTTGTGGAATACACTCTCCTCTGCTCAACGAGGGGTGTCATCTTGGGTTTGTTCATCACAGTGGTTGTGTCTTTGCCTCACTCATCTTCTTGTGGGCAGCTGATTTTCAGTTCATTTCATCTGATACAGCTTAGTTTCCTATAAAGATTAATTAAGTTCCCAATCTTGGGTATTTAAATGGTCTAAATACTCTTGGTCCCTAACTTTATGTCTAGGCAAAATATGAGTAGCAGTAACATTGCTACTATTACTGAGATTACTGTCATACTCAACCTCAGAGAGGTCGTCTTCCTCACATTCAGTGAGGTTAGAATAATTCTCAAGTTCATTCATTCCATCATCAACAAATGAAAATTCACTATTAGGGTAAATCACAACATTACTAATATCCTTAATAGGTCATTTAAGTCATTGGAAGTGGGCAAATCTCCCATTATCTAATAGATATCAATGGTGATCCAACACCTTTGTAATGGTAAATGGACCCTGCCAATAGGTGTTAAGCTTCCATACTTGGTTTGCATCAGTGATCTGGCAAGGAAAGTATGCAAAACCTTTGTCCCCAACCATGTGAGGTTTGCCATACAGTTTACAATTGAAATTCTCCTTTTGACAGATAACAGACTGATTAGTATTCTGACAGATACTTAATTGTACCTCTTGAAACTCATGTAACATATGATTCACAAAATTCTCTAATGTAGGTTCATTATAATCCAGAAACATAATCAAAAGGGGCATACTTGCCTCTTGGCCAAACATGACCTTAAAAGGGCTAACCTTAGTAGTTGTATGCACAGTGGTGTTATAAAAATACTCTAGTGCTTCAATAATGTGTTTCCAGTTCCTGCTGGCTGCTTGGGCAAGGGCAACTTGAATTAGTTTGATAACAGTGCAATTAAGTGTTTTGACAACTCCATTGGACTGTGGATGGTACACAGTGGTAAACTCATGTAGTATTTCAAGCTCCTTCATCAAGGTTTCCATGAGATGGTTTTTGAATTGAGGGCTGTGATCTGAAATTAGGTGCTCCATGAGCCCAAACTTGAGAACCCATTCCTTGACCACTTTTTCCCCAATAACCTCAGCAGTGGTGCTGTTGAGGGGGATGAGTCAAGCATATTTAGTGAAGTGGTCAATAAGTACAAGGAGGTACTGGTACCCCTCCTCATCATGAGAGAGTTTCTCAATGTCCATGCATAAAAATTTGTTTGTGTGTTCCACAGCTCTGCTATGCAGCTCAGCTTGCTCACCAGAAAATATCTGGTTCCCTGCAACAGACAAGTTGGAAAATTTTTAGCTGTTGCAATAAATTCTAATATTTTTACAATACACAGCTTTCATTGTTAAAATGAAAAACGGAATTATTACTAACTTGCTTGACAAGCTATCAGAAAATGTAACAAAGACCTACAATTCAAAAGCTGTAATGAAGGTAGGCATGAAAGACAAGATGTAAAATCTCATATCTAGTGTTAAAAATGCAACAATTGATGAACTATTACTTCAGCATGATGATAATAAATCAAAAGGTGATAAGCCTGTGGCATCTAAAATCCCGTCATATTCAGATGTTGCTAAAAGCACCCTAGACTTACAAACTGTATCAGTTAAATTAAGTAATACTTGCCCTGATGTTAATTCTCTGAAGTCATTGGGAAATGACGTTATAAAGAGCATACCCTTAACCTCAGCACCTCTCCACAGTGTTAAATCTACTGCTTCTGGAAAAGNGAACATCCCCTTAACCTCAGCACCTTTCCACAGTGTTAAGTCTACTGCTTCTGGAAAAGCTATATTGTCAATTGAACCTGTAATTTTGCAGTTGAAAAAAGATGGATATACTGCACAGAAAGAATTCAAGTTTCTTCTGATTATATCTATTTCCTATATTCCTAGTATTTAACAAAAACCAGAAAAAGAAAAATTCAGATCTGATTTTGCCATTCAAAATCCTGGAATAATTCCTACAAGGTAAAGTCTGGCGATTTCATTGCTATTGTACGGGTTGGTACAAAGGAACGCGAAAATATTTTGAAGAGTGCGTTTATTACAATGTGTAATAAAATATGTAATGTCAAAGATGTAGTAAAGCCACGTCAATGTTAACGTTGCTTGTGATTTAATCACATGAGATTGCAATGTAAGGAAACTCAATCCAATTGTTATAAATGCAGAGATAAACATATCTCTAAAGACTGCAATGGTACTGGTTTGAAATGCTTAAATTGCAAAGCATCTTCTGATTCCAAATTTTAAAGAACAGGTACGCAGGCTTGCAGCAAAAATTGATTGGGGAAAAAACCCATCAAATATCTGACTAGATAGGTGTGTTTTCCCAAGATAATTTTGATTAATGCAATGTCAGTACTACGCTATCTTCCTGGTAGAATAAAAGTAACTACTGCAATTGGAAATTATCTAGATGAGAAGAATATTGATGTATGTTTAATTACTGAATCTCATATACGCCCTAATCATCCAGACCACTACATTGCAATAAATGGTTACACGCATTATCGCAAGGACAGGAATATATGCAATTGCAGAAAAGTCCAATGTGATAAACTCCACAAAGGTGGTGGAGTTCTTGTCTATGTACGTAAATCTTTTAGAAGCGAAATACTAGACGTGGGTCAAAATGAAGCTGAATCACTGTGGATTTTAGTCAAGAAATTCTCTAAGAAATTTATTTTTAATGTATAATATCACCCTCCCAAACATCAGTTGAAATTGTTAGCTCTTCTAGTGCTACCATACATACATTTTTTAGAGATTATTCTAGAAAATATCTCATTAATTTTATGGAATTGATGCACTCTGAGGATTTTTCAAAATTAATCAATGGTTCAGATTTTAATTTAAATATCTTGAATTTGGAATGCCAAATTTTGGAATTCATTCAAATTTCTTTTCCTTTAAAATCTGTATGGATGAGTGAAAGGGATCCTGAATGGATAACTCCAAAGATAAAGCATCTCCTAAATCAGAAACGAAAATTTAACAAAAAAGGTAGATTTTTGAAGGCGAAAACAGTTGAAGACAGAATCCACAAAATGAAGATCTCAAATATGGAAAGGATAGGATCAAAAAATTGGTGGAAAAATGTAGATACGATATCTAACAGGAAATATTCTAGCAATCATATTTGTTTAGATAGTTTTATTGCAGAAGATCTAAACATAAATCTAGCTGTGAGATCTCAATGAGACATTAATTATAAACATAAGAACCCCCCATTTTTGATTTGTCATCCTCAGCACCACATATACCTTTAAATGTGGTTTCATATCACTTATGAAAATGTAAAAAATCTTCTTGTGGTCCAAATGGTATACCTTTCTGGGTTTATAGAGACTATTGGGATGTACTGTCACCAATTTATCATAAACTTTGGAATCAGTCACTTGAAGCGGGAGAATTTCCTGCTTGCTACAAGATAGCAGATGTTTATCCCTTGCCTAAAGTTAAGATTGCAAAACTGTTAATTATATACAGGGAATTAGTATTACCTCACTCTCTGCTAGAATTTTTGAGACCATTATTCATAAATATTTTATTTCTCCTGCAATTGCTGAGAAATGCAATATCTATCAATTTGCTTACAGGAAAAAATTATCTACAACTGATTGCCTTGTAACATTTCAAAACCAAGTGTGTCAATCATTGGATAAACATTCTGGTGGAATGCATAGTTTGTTGGTAGACTTTACTAAAGCGTTTGATACGATTGACCAAGAAGCTGCAGCTTCTTGCTATGATTTATTTATGGATTCTAAACATGTTTGCTCATGGCTTTATTCGTTTACAGTTAATAGATCACAAAGACTTTTGTACAAGGACACTATCTGTAAACCTATTGAAATTTCTCTTGGATCTTCACAAGGCACAGTTGGTGGTCCAAACATTTATTCAATTGCAAGTGATTCGTTAAGATGTAGTGAGAACAATTGCTTTATTGTAAAATATTCTGATGATTCCACGGTTGGAGTACCTTGTGTCAAGAATCCAAGTGAAAATCAAAAGCTATCTTTAGCAAATGTTGATTATGAAATAAGAAAATGGGCAACAAATTTTAATCTAAAGATAAATGAAACCAAAACAAAATTGATGCGATTTTCATTTAGTAATCATAGCACATGCCTATGTGATACATCTAATGTAAATTATTCATGTGTTGAATATTGTAACATTTTAGGAATTAC
Organism: Hofstenia miamia; assembly: GCA_900660155.1. NCBI lineage: Eukaryota > Metazoa > Xenacoelomorpha > Acoela > Hofsteniidae > Hofstenia > Hofstenia miamia. Next base: position 339,796 of record CABFPE010000348.1, on the reverse strand, counting down.
TTTTCAGACAAACCTAAAATTCAAGCATCATTGTGATAAACTAATATCTCGTCTCAATGGTCTTAAATATATTCTAATGGTTACACCATTGAAGAAGTCAACAAAGTATTTGAATCCATTATTTTAAGTAGAATTAGATATGGTATTTCAGTATATGGTGTAGATATTGGAGCTATGAAAAGAATAAATAGTTTTCTCACATGATGTTTTGCCAAGGGATTTTGTACAAAATTACACGATGCATTTGAAATAAGAAAAGATGAAGATCGCAAACTAGCTAACAAAATACTACTTAATAGATGCCATCCTCTGCATAATTACTTTATGGAGCAAGTAAACACCTCTAAAAAAGAATTCAGGAAAAATGCTAAATTCAGAATTCCTTTAGTACGCACGGAAATTTTTAAAAATTTGTTTTGTCATCGTGCAATGAAAATCTTAAATAACTAAGCCATTATTTGTTCATATTATCTTTTCTATGTCAACACCAAGCTATTAATGAAACTAAGAACTTCTATATTGATTTTTTCGTAACCAAGTACTTCATATCTACAGATGAAATCAATTGAACATTTGGTTGCAAAATTGAGTCATTAAACAAAGTTTAAGTTTCAAACATGACAAATATTTAAACTCATTTTTGAAAAATACAGAATGTCTCATTTTGATGAAAAATAAAAAACACAATGCACAAAACTTGGATTTCAAACAGGATGGATCATTGAACTTATTTTTTAGTAATGCTGAAAGACATTTTTATTTTTATTATTAAGTTTTTTAAATTTTTGTTATTAGCACAACTTGTTTTTAGTTCATGCATATTAAATGTTAAATGTTAAAAAAGTGGTGCATTTGTTGATTACATCCTGCACTGCAGCTCTAATACCAATAGTAACATATCTCTCATTAAACATTCACTCAGTCTGAATAATACCTAGGTGGCCTTTCTCATGGATCTTCTGTAATAGATCTCTTCAGAAGTATTTGGGAACTGCCAGTTGACTATTTCAGCTCCATGTATAAAGTAGGCCTGCCTCAGTGAGCTTTCAATTATAGGGCTGAGGATATAGTTGTCATCTTTCAGCTTGGCTATGATCTCACTTAACACTTTGTTATGGCATTGGTGATGTACAATTTCCACTTCAGTAATTTCTTCCTTCATTAAAATGGGGAGGATCTCATTTCCATGCTGGTCTGCATTGATCTCAGGCAGACCCTTGTAGTTGCTGAACAGGATAAACCTGAATGATGTTTTCTCTCCAGGCAGCTTCCAGAGATCACACTCATAGCTTGGGAGAGCAGTCAAGTAATCTGTGTTATTGTGAAGTCTCCCTGGGCAATGTTTAATAGAAAAGGTAAAATCATTTAAATACTCAATCCATTAGGCAACAATGTTAGATTTGTCAGTGCACACAGTGAACTGGTATCCCAGTATGAAAAAACAAAACTTCTTCAGACTCTCAACTAGAGTGAGCATTTCAGAGCTTTGGTTGAAATATTGGCTGGGGCTCTCTTTCCCATTGATTATCTGTTTGAGTATGCCACTGATAGCAACAGAACTGGCATCACAGTCAACAAGGAACTCCTTCAAGTAATCTGGTGTATTTAAGCTGGGAATCTTCCTAAGTTCTTTCTTAACATTGTCAAGCTCTTCCTGCTTGATCCAGCTCCATTTAAATTCAACATTACACCACAATAGGTTGGAGATGTTCTTTGTTTTGTTAGCTAACTCTGAGATGAGATACCATAGTAATTCAATAATTCCATGAGTCACTGTATGTCCTTACAAGAACAGGGAGTTTTGATTTTATCAAGATGGTCTTTTGCATCATTCTTGATGGAGATATGACCAGGTTCAAGAATTCTTCTGAGGAATGTGACATAAGGCTGTAACAGAAAGCACTTGTTCCCATTGACTCAAAGACCAGACTCATATAACATGCTAAGGGTGTGTCCAAGCCTTTCCAGATGGTCTGAGAAAGTATTACCAGTGACAAGAACATTGTCCATATAGACCATTATGCCAGGTATTAAATCTAACTTCTAGAAGAATGAGACTACAACAAAGTAACAACCAAAACAAGTAAGAATAACATTGAGGCTTGGTGACAGCTTCAAAAGCACACAACTTCAGTAAAAATAACATAAGAGGCAAACTTATGCATTGTTTGGTAGTGAAGGTGATTCATAGTCAGGGGAAATCCATCCCAGCTGACTCACACCACAGAGAAAGAACAAAACCAAGTACAATATAGAAACAGTAATGGCTCAGCACTGTGTCACAATCACCAGGCAAAAAATCAGATGACCACTTTGGTAACTTTAACAGAATAGAGTAGAGAGCTTAACTGACACCCTAATTTATCTGGAATCACATCAGGGTCACCATGTAGAATTGCAGAGGAGCTCTGGTTACTCTAGCAGTACTGGGTAACTCAAGAGTTTAGATTAAAGGTTCCAAAGTCTACCATAACAAAGAGTGACCCACATTCCAACAAAAAAGATACATTGGTGGTTCACTGATTTTGCCCAACAAATAAAGAAATTCCATTCCAAAAAGAAATCCAGCAGTGACCAATTCACACACCATCACACTGAAGCCAAATCTTTGAAGCCATCCTTACTTGCCAAGGTGCTAATTGTGTGTCTCAAGTAGTAATTTCTAGCTCAATAAACAATTTATCTTAGAGTTCTCTTATCTCAGCTCATGTAAATAAATAATAAATAACAGGCACATAATTGCTGCACATTCATGTTTACCAATGGCATAGTATATTTGCAAGGCGTAAATTTAAGTGCACATATGAACAGATTGAATGAAAGATGTTATTCCCTACATGTAACCATAACCTAAAGTGGCCATGATTCAGGCTGTCACCATTAAGGAGCTATTTGTTGCCCCAGACCCAGTGCAGTTTCTTCCTTAATTGTCACCAGATCTTAAGCAATAATTATCATTAAAAAATCTTTGATCAATGAAATCTAAAGGGGGTTAGTAGATAAATAATCAAAAAGACCAAATGCAGTTGAAGGAAGCTGAATTTATTGTGTGCTTCACTACATTGACTCAGATATTTATTACAAAAATCTGTAACTTATTACCTGATTTGTTTACAATTTCAAATCACAGTTTACCTCACAAAGTTAAAATGAGTGATTCACACATAATTCAAATCAAGGGGACAAATACTAACACTATCAAATTAACTACACTCAAAATTCAAAAATTGATTAAAAGAAATTGATACAAATAAACAATAGCAAATCAAAGAATGAAATGACAAAAAGATGTAACACTATTCCAGAGTGCCAAAAATAATAAGTTCAAAAAAATAAGGCCCTGAGTGACTCTACATTAAGCAAATCTTTCAATGAATTTTCCATCAAACTTCCTTGATGTGCAGTAACAATTTGTTTTCTTACATATCATTTCATAAAACAATTTATTTTTTTTAGAGAATATAAAGCAATTTTTCAGAATCAATATTCATGGAGTTAAATATTTTTTAAATTTTGATAAGCTGTATAATAAGTTAAAAATCCACATTTTGTAAGAGCCAACATCATCCATTTTTTTTGCAAGCATTATTATAATAACCTTGTCATTTTTCCATTATATAGCTTCTGTGAAATTTTATAACTCATTATATCATCTGAGGTGAACAACAATACTTTTAATAATGTGAGTGATAAGTACTCTTCTTTGATTTGATGTTCTTTTGGGGAATATTGTAAAATTTTTATCAGATATGTAAAACCATAGGAGAGAATGAGGTTTTAGTTTATTCAAAAATATGTTATCATTTTAGGAAAGGAAAATTTCTTAGTCATTTGTAAACAGTGAGTTATATGCAAATAGATTATACCAAATAAATGCCAAATAATTTCTATCCAATTGAAATCAGAATGTCCTATTGCCTTTGTATTTTATCAAGTCACATTTGTATTGCTTAAGTGTTGCTGTATTGAATGCCTCAATGTTTTTGGGCTGGAATGCCTATTTACCCATGCAATACTTCTAAATTATGTTTAAACATCATTTAAATGTAAATGTAGGTTGAGAAATATATATCTTTTCAAAGATTAAGAGAGTTGTAGAGTCCATTTTTTCAAATCTCAGAAGTGAATGGTTTTTCTAAACTAGCATTAAAATGAGGTAACCACTTAACCCAACTTTGCAATATATCTAATTGAGAGCAAATTTGAAAATTTTAAAGAATCTAATCCCACTGCAGATATGTTGATGATATCTCTGCAGGATTATGCTCAAAAGAAGCATCTATAAATTTCCTGAAGTATTTGAATAAATGTTTGAATGGACTTTAATTCACAATTGAACATGAAAAGGACAATATGCTAAATTTTTTCAATATTACTTTAACTAAGCATGTGAATGACATTCCAACCAAGTTGTATGAAAAACTAACTTGTACAGGCCTATGCATACCATTCTGTTCAAATTGTGATGAGCATCATTAAATTAAAGCCATTTCATTCCTAGCCAATCAAATAATTGAATATTGCTTAAATTACACAAAAGCTTAACAGAAAGTTAGAAAAAATCACAAAAGATCTCAAAAATAATGGTATTCCTATAAACCAATTTGTAAGATTATTGATAGGGAATTTTCATGCAATTCACAAGATTCAAATTGCACATAATCAAGTCAAAACAAAAGTATACTGGAAGTTACCATTTATAATATCATAAGAAGAACAACTAAAGAAAACAGCATGATCATACAGCAAAGAATTACCAACTTCATATATTTGTCCAGTATTTTAACAAAGACCATGGATATGTTATTTAAAAAAGATCATATACCCATGTCATTGTTTTCTGGCATGATTTATTCATATTGTAGAATCCATCATTCGTGAGTCATATGCGATGATAGTGTTAATTCTTGGACGGCGTGATGCATCGATAACGAATGGTATGATATCTATAGAGCAGTTCATTTCGCGACCTTTATAAATGTGGTGGAGTTGATCCTTGGTTTCCTCCGAAATGTTTTCACGGATAGTTGCAATTGCTTTTCTTGTCGCGATAAAGTAAGGGTGGAGTGTTTCGTCGCCGACTCTGGATATCTTTCGTCTTTGATCTTCTGTCTTCTGAGATCGCACGGTGGACATAGCAGGAGAAGAGGTTGAAGGGGCTATCGAGTCACTTATGTGGGGGGTATTTACAGGCTGTATTACTCTAAAGGGGGTTCTATAATCAAAAGTTCGTGATGTAGGGGTTGCCAGCTCCTCTCGCGCACGTGGAGAAACATGTCTCCCCACGTAGGAGCGAGATGTGGAGGGCGTCTGTGTCAGTGCTATCTGCTCTCCAAGTCTTGGAGCAACGTGTCGCCCACAAGGAATCGGACTCTCCTCAGCACCTTCTTGACGTCCTCTCTTTCGTATGCGGGCCTCAGCAAGCAGAGAAACGTGTCTCCCACGCCTAGGTGAGGCATCTCGTTCACGATGGCTACCTTCCATCCTCCTTCTCACTCGACGGCAGACAGGTGGAGCTGGCGACTCTCTTTTTCAACTTGTCTTTTTCATTCCTAAATGCAGTGATAAGGTTTAAATCCCAAATGTTGGGATCGTAAGCAGTTCTCACCCTTCGTGGGGGGAGCGTACGTGGTTCTGAGTTCTCAGTATTGATATCGTTACAATTGTACTCGGTGTTGGAGAAATCCTTTTCGGAAAAACTAGTTAAATTTTCGTATTTTTCGTACACTTCGACACCATTATCTATTAGGGTAAATTCATTATTATCATCTATAATTACATGTTCAATGTCCTTTATGGCTCTTTTAAGCCTTTGAAAATGTACCGTTTTACCGTTGTTTAACACTACAACGGCGGGAAAATTGTTATACCTAGAACGGCGAAACCCGTCAATTGACGATTTTTATTTTTTAATGAGTTTTTAAGCATAATAAAATTATAGCAACATATAATATTATGGTATACATTCTAAAGTACTATACAGTGATATGTTGGCAGTAAATTTTTAAAAAATGTTCAGTGTATGTCCTTCTAAAATGTAATGAAAATGATTGTGCAATAATTCAACATCATTATTTTCTTTTTAATATAAGTGTATTGATTATAATGTTATCGCTAATGTACCTAGCTTGATTGTGTAATAATTCATCAAGAAAAATCATTCCTGAATTGAAATGAAGAGCTAGCGTTTCGAGTTTGTTACAAATTCGTGGCGCAAATTGAATATATCTCAGATCTAATACTTACTACTGGCGTATTGTAGAGACTTTTGTAACTGATTAGTTCGTCCAATAGGAACTAAATAACAATACGCTTCAAATAAACTTAACATTTATTGGCTTTTGTGTCATGTCTCATCATTTCATCTATAATTTCTGCATTTATATACAATCTTTTGATTTCAAAATTTACATTTTGTTTTATCAGTTTTACTATGGCTAGAAGAAGAATTTCAGCAGAAGAAGTTTTGCGACGTGTAATTGAGCTTCCTTCCGATGAGTCTGGAGATGAATCCGGTAGGGATTCAGATGAAGAGGAAGTTGAACCTAATATTGAAGACGCAGAAGTCAGCTCTAGTGATGATGACGAAGATGGAGAAGATACCGAACGCGAAGTAAATACAGGACGAGATGGAACAATATGGCGCCCCGTGAGAAATGGCAATGGTAGACGTCTTGGTCGGGCAGGAGATCATAACGTATTTATAGAACAAGTGGGAGCTACCGGAGCTTGCCGAACAGTTGAAATTTTATTAATATTATTCAAATCGTCAATTGATGGGCTTCACCATTGTAGGTATATTCAACAATATTTTATTTTCAAGATGAGTTATCATAAAATTTTCTTTTGCATTTTGTGTCACTTCGAAAATGATAAAAACTCACGAGAGGGTTATAAAAAATATTTCTTTAAAAAAAACTATAGCAGTTTTAAAATAAAAAAATCGTCAATTGATGGGTTCCGCCATTCTAGTGTTAACAAGTATGTAAAATAAGACATGTAAACTAAGTAAGGCCACATAAATAAGCAAGTCACATACATTAACAAAAAACAAGTATGTAAAGAAAAACATGTAAACTAACTTAGGCCACATAAATAACATAAGAAATATTAAAAATACATGACTATACAACTTCCATGATGTCAGTACAAACCCCTGTGCAATATCCATGACATTACAGGGTCAAAGGCCACCCTCTCAACCAATCAGAAAAATGTGGAATGAAATGGACTCAGATTTAAAAAACCAAACAATAAGAAAGATCTGCAGATAATTATGGGGTTCTTCAATTATTATGGAATGTTCATCCCAAATATTGCATAAAAAACAGCAAAGATGACAAATTTAATGAAGAAATCAGTAAAATTCACTTGGACATGGGAAGAAAAGGAAGTGTTGGACAGAATAAAGGAAGAGTTAGCAAAACTACCATCACTAAACACCCCAGAGTAACCAAAACAATTTATCTTAGATTCCAATGCAAGCAAAGTTGGTATAAAGGTGCGTTCAGATGAGAACCTTTTGATGTGCATCTTTTGATGAAAGTGCATTCAGATGAGCATCTTTTTGATGTATGCTTTTTTGATGCATCTATCAAAATTTGGGAGCATTCAGATGAGCATCTTTTTGATGTATGCTAATTTGAACGAAGTGCGTTCAGATGAGCATTATTTTGATGCACGGCCACTTGTTTATTCAGCAATTACATTTAATAGGAATTGTGTTTTTCTATCACTGGGAAGATTATAATCAACATCTCAATTACTAATTCAAAACATTATAATCAAAAACGAATTTGATTGGATGTATAATTCTATGGATATTGTTATAC
>CABFPE010000348.1:263650-313782 GCA_900660155.1 Hofstenia miamia | reverse complement strand
GGAACAGGCAATCTGGTGCGCCTGCCATCTATTGAGAAAAATGTGAAATATTAGAAAATTAAATCAAAATGCACAAAAGTACTATATAATTTTGATTTTTAGTGAGAAACTTCTTACGACTTCTATAAAATATATTAATTCTATCAAATATCTAGGGATAGGCTAGAATCCGGTACCCTATCCGGAATATGGTAATTACACAATCGGATCCGGGCATCTGGTATCCGGTAAAATTTAAATTGTGTACCGGATTTTATCAGATAATACATTTTCAGATAAAACTTGAATTTCAAAATGGAATTTTTGAGGAAAAATTACATTTTTCCAAAAAGATGGAAGTTGTAATGCAACAAAACAAATTTTCTGACATATCATGAAGTAGTCTATTTAATAATTATTTATTTTCATTCGCAAGAGGTTGCTCTTCGTTAAAAATTAGGGCAACCAAAATCATAAAAGTCAAATTTTTTCTGTTGTTCTAATTTTCAGCCTGCTAAAATTTGATGGTTTTCAGACCTGGAGTGTAGTTAAATACGGGATTTTGGCTAAAATGTCATAAAAGTAATATGTTGACATAGTTTCATTAAAATTAAGAAAAATCTTAAAAATTAATGCTGGATTGTGACAGTTTTAAATTATTTTAACTAAGACAATTATTTTACTTCCTGACCTAACCCCCGAGAAGCTTAATTGCTAGCTAATTGTTGACCCGACCCAATCCACTGGTCAACGCGTTTCTGGGATTGGCCGTATATGCTGGCAGCTGAAAGAATAACTAAGGAACTATATACATTATTATTTCATAAATTCTACAAGGCACATGTGTTGCAGATTTGTACCATGCCTATTCAGAAAAAATACATGAGGGTTTACATTCTAATTGCTCAATTAAGTCTTCTATCATAAAAAGTCAAAGTTGTTCAATGTTTGACAGAGCTGAAATTCCATCAGATGTTGTTATTACTCCCATCCTTGATCTTAGAAATGATACCTGTCGAATAATCGCCTATATCAAGTCACGATAAGAAAGTATGGTTTTCACTGCTATAATCATTATAGTATAATTGAGGGAAAGGGGATGGACATTTAAACGGAATTGTACGACAAGTTACGAAACTGTCAAGCAACATCGGCTGCAGTTGGGAGATGTTTCTCTATGCTAAAAAAAATTCTTATCCTATGACAGAAATCTTAACCACAGTAATATTTGGACATTTATGTGCTGTTATTATAAGTGCGTGAAGTAGTTGATTTGAAAAATTAACTTTTCATTATATAAGAGTTTTTGTATTTGTTTTAGATCTTGTTCTCAGTAATAGAAAAACATTTTATATTGCTTAAATTTATCATTTTTAAAAATGGATGGTCATATTTTAGGGCATATTTAACTAAATTCCGTCATATTTTATCATAAAAATATGGTCATATTTTGTTTTTTAAAGTCATATTTCTGGTTGCCCTAGTCATAATTGAACAATATATTATCCGGTAAATTATCCGGTATCCGGTATATTCAATTCACTATCCGGATCCTATTATTACAAATATCATGCATAGAGATTAATGTTTTACATTTCTTTCATTTTATAACAGCAAATATACAACAAAATTTAAATATTTTTACGGTAAACTCATTAATTTCACGGTAAATTATTAAATTTATTTTTCAAAGAAGAAAAAGCTTACGTCATTACAGCATATTATCTTATTATTATACCAGACTCTAGTTGAGCGAGCATAACATATGCCCGGTTATTTGAGCGCATGATGCCCGCTCGCCCGGTCACAGTAATGCCGNTCAAAGTTGTTCAATGTTTGACAGAGCTGAAATTCCATCAGATGTTGTTATTACTCCCATCCTTGATCTTAGAAATGATACCTGTCGAATAATCGCCTATATCAAGTCACGATAAGAAAGTATGGTTTTCACTGCTATAATCATTATAGTATAATTGAGGGAAAGGGGATGGACATTTAAACGGAATTGTACGACAAGTTACGAAACTGTCAAGCAACATCGGCTGCAGTTGGGAGATGTTTCTCTATGCTAAAAAAAATTCTTATCCTATGACAGAAATCTTAACCACAGTAATATTTGGACATTTATGTGCTGTTATTATAAGTGCGTGAAGTAGTTGATTTGAAAAATTAACTTTTCATTATATAAGAGTTTTTGTATTTGTTTTAGATCTTGTTCTCAGTAATAGAAAAACATTTTATATTGCTTAAATTTATCATTTTTAAAAATGGATGGTCATATTTTAGGGCATATTTAACTAAATTCCGTCATATTTTATCATAAAAATATGGTCATATTTTGTTTTTTAAAGTCATATTTCTGGTTGCCCTAGTCATAATTGAACAATATATTATCCGGTAAATTATCCGGTATCCGGTATATTCAATTCACTATCCGGATCCTATTATTACAAATATCATGCATAGAGATTAATGTTTTACATTTCTTTCATTTTATAACAGCAAATATACAACAAAATTTAAATATTTTTACGGTAAACTCATTAATTTCACGGTAAATTATTAAATTTATTTTTCAAAGAAGAAAAAGCTTACGTCATTACAGCATATTATCTTATTATTATACCAGACTCTAGTTGAGCGAGCATAACATATGCCCGGTTATTTGAGCGCATGATGCCCGCTCGCCCGGTCACAGTAATGCCGGTGCTAGCCCTCCATTCTGCTTTGCAGGGAAGGTGGGCCCGGTGGGCCCGAGTATGCCCGCAAAACACTAATTGGCGTCATTTTAAAAGGAAAAACCGCTTTGCACATTTCAAAGAATTTTCTCCACGCCTATTTCCCAAAACCTACGTGACACAACTCAATAAAGTCATAAGTTACAACACACTAATAATTAGGCTCCTTTTTCTCTTAATATTTAATATTATTGAATATCATGGATATATATATATAAATATAAATATATATATATATAAATAGATGAAAAATAGCAGATATTATACTACTCCCAAAATTTTAGTCAATAAATCGCAATAATTTGTGACACATCTCGCTGCTATGCTTGCCTGCCAACTTTTGGAAATTACAGTGATCAATAGCTTGAGTTACACTTTGGCTATGGTAACTGATAAAACTCAATTTGCACACAAAAAGTCCTCTTCAGTAATGTTGCCTCTAATTAGGATAATCGACAAAGTAGCAAGGCTGCTGGAAGAAAACGAAGTGCAGGGTGTATTGATACAATCATTTGACTATTCCAATGCTTTCGACAAAATTCATCATCACCAACTGCTTCAAAAGCTGGCGAGGGTAAATTTTTCACCTGGAGCAATCAAATGGTTAGAAAGTTACACAAATAAAAAATGTTTTCAAGTAAGATTGGGATCATTCCGAAATAGCCCTAGAGAAGTTACGAGTAGTATTCCTCAAAGATATCTTTTGCAACCACCGGTTTTTGCTCTCTATGTTTCTTACTTGCAATCGGAAAACGTAGAATCTAAAATGTTCAAATATGCAGACGATTTGACAACAGTGACGCCAATAAGATATGGTGTAAACCCAAAGACTGAGAGTGACAATATTACCAAATGGTCTACGGCTAACTGTCTTCCACTAAATCTGAGCAAAATTATGCAAATAGTATGTGGCAAACGCTTCAAGAAGCAGGAGTTGCTTAATCTTATCAATGAAAACTTTAAAACAGTAGAGAACATGAATCTTTGGGCCTAAATATTTCGGCGGATCTAAGCTGGGCAGTTCATATTCACGCGCCAGTAAAGAAGTGCACTAAAAATTATTTATTCTTCGTATTCTAATTGGAATATGCTCTAAAGACTAACTTATTAGGTTATATATGATCAGCTCAATGCATGAGTATGCTTCTTCAGTGTTCCTTGGATTGACAAAAAATCAAGCTCTATCTCTTGAAAGATTACAAAAAAGAGCACTTAGAATTATTGGCACTGTAAAACAATTGCCAACCATTGAAGCGAGGAGAGAAGCGTTATCTGTGAAGCTCTTTATACAAGCTAAGACTCTCGCAACTCATCCCCTTGACTCAATTATTCCGAAAACACTTCTTATGTCAGGCAAGCATATTATCGAAAAATTTAAAAGTGAATGAAGAAGAAATCAATTCATTCCATTCTGTGCAAGGCTACTAAACCAAAATCAACGTTAAAATCCAGAACTTAGCGATTTTAATAGTGCAGATGTGTTTATCAATAAATACAATCATATATATATATATATATATATATATATATACATAATTGGAATTCGCAGAGTANACACCAAAATATGAAAATAACACAATTCAATTACCACCAAAAATGTACTTCTGTGATTCAGTATACCATCTGCATTAATTCTGCACAACGCTAAAAACTAAACTATTATATTGCCGAAGATTTTTCGTTTCGTTTCTTATGGAAGAAACATGTTTTTTGGGCGTTTGTGCAGAACCAAACCCTCTCCACTGTGTACGAAAATCTTAATCGAGTAACTCATTCAACAATTTCGATTATAGTGAATTTTCGATTTTCCGGAAAAAATTTTTGGATTCTCTGTCACTTGTAGGGCGGATAATCGAAGATGCTCTGTACCAAGTTTTTTCAATTTCAGTATGTAGGTGTTATTAGAAGTTTTAAACATACCAAACGTTGATTTTAGAAATTTTTTGTCAGGCATCTTAAAATGATCGTAAGATNTATATAATTGGAATTCGCAGAGTATTCTCAGGATTGCACCAGAACAGGGATTTTATTGAACTTAAATGTATTGGATGCCTTAGGCTGCTGAAATTCTAAAATTCAAAATTCCTATAACCACAGAGCAGCTTTTCTTGTAAGATGTCTCTTTAGGAAACATGATAAAATTTAAAAATCTATAATTAAAATATACGGATAAATAATGAACACTTATTTTTCTTGCTTCTATATTCTCTATGAAGCAATTTATGCTGACTTGGTGTAGTTCAAATTTATGATAAGTTCTGAAAGAATTCATTACTCATAGTCTCACTTAGAAAAACAATATACACATGTAAATCCTACATGCTACTTAAAAACGTAAATTTGTCTAAAATGGTAAACCCACTCATTTCATTTGCCCTTAAATTATTATGGGGAAAATACAACCCAATTGTTATCTAAGATAGAGGTGGACATAGACCTGTCCTAGACAGATGTATTGACAAAATTTTAGTCAAATTTTAAAAATATCGTACTATTAACCAACCGTGCACTGAATTCCACCCAACTACAGTGTAATTTATAAGGAATATGTTGAAAAATATAATTTCATTTTGAAATTATATTAGTATCATATACTCATATAAGATTCAAATTCATCTATTTTAATAGGATTGTTTCTATGGCAACCTATATGCATTTAAAGACAGGCTTCTTTGAAGACCATTTAAGTGTTAAGTTAAAAGAAACTTACGAAAACTATTTTGAAAATTTTCTACTGCCAATTGTACTAAAGAAAATCAAAGTTGTTTTAAATTTTTCATCTTTTTGTGTTCTAGTTGCAAGAATGCAATTTTGGATTTTTTCTACAATTAATATAATTTATATTTAATTACATATCTATGTACCAAGAATTTATACAAATTTTGTATTTAGCATTGACTTACATTGATAATAAATCCATTTATTGCTACTACTACAGTAAATCGTTGCTTATCCGGACCTCCGTTTATCCGGAATTCGATTATCCGGACTGTATAAAATGTTACATCATCTTTTACTGCAATGCCTATAAAAAATCTTCGGTACTTTTGCGTTGTGCCACACCAAAATATGAAAATAACACAATTCAATTACCACCAAAAATGTACTTCTGTGATTCAGTATACCATCTGCATTAATTCTGCACAACGCTAAAAACTAAACTATTATATTGCCGAAGATTTTTCGTTTCGTTTCTTATGGAAGAAACATGTTTTTTGGGCGTTTGTGCAGAACCAAACCCTCTCCACTGTGTACGAAAATCTTAATCGAGTAACTCATTCAACAATTTCGATTATAGTGAATTTTCGATTTTCCGGAAAAAATTTTTGGATTCTCTGTCACTTGTAGGGCGGATAATCGAAGATGCTCTGTACCAAGTTTTTTCAATTTCAGTATGTAGGTGTTATTAGAAGTTTTAAACATACCAAACGTTGATTTTAGAAATTTTTTGTCAGGCATCTTAAAATGATCGTAAGATGGGCTGAATTGGGCATTTATTTATAAAGGCCGTGCCTACAATTTCACAACATTTGCTAGGTGCATTTACATCTTGCTAAATTAGACAGCATATATTTAACTCTTTTAAAAATTAAAGAGCATATAAAACTAATGAGCAGTGCAATATTTGGATTATTTGTGAAATAATAACAATGCATTTGAAAATATAGAAAAACGTAATGTAGGAATCCGGTTTTTTGTGTAAAAGCAAAGTGGTAAACTTTATGAAACTGGATTTATGTGCGCATAACAGAGGGACAACTTAAAAAATAATTTGGTCAATCACATTTTCAAAAAAATGTCTGCGTTCTGATTGGCTATTAATTGTATTTATATTTTAGCATGCGCTTTTGAAATCAATTATTTTTAAGCAATGTCTAATTCCACAGAAGATTATTATTTCCTCAAAGTTGTCATTTCCAGAGTAAATATTGTGATTGCGTTTATTGGTGTTGTCAGCAATCTCCTTGCCCTATATGTTTTAGCCCATTCAAAATTAATTCAAATACCGTTTGTGGCTTATATCGTCAATATTTTATTGGCAGATATCGGTTCAGCTGCAAATACAAGTATATATTGGACATACCTGTATATGCTGAGCAATGGAAAGATCAGATACTGTCAGCCTATTGGTTATCTCGTTCATGTAACATACAGGTTTGTAATGTCTTCTCACATATTGGGATACTTTTGATAATATTAAATGAATTATTGCTTATATATTGATAACATTTATCGATTTGATTAACACATAAGATACATGATAAACCTTATTATTGTAGCAAAAAGGAAAATATCACAGTTTCAAACATTATGCCAAGTTAACTTTTTTGCAATGTTCATCTCGTTCGTAAACTAGTCTCTGACTTTAAGCAGGGTGGGTTTCAATTAACTTTATTGTGTTCTCTACAGACAGCAAAATAGCGTAGGTGAGTTTTGCCTTTTGGGTCTTAGACCGCCTTATATGCCGAACAATAGCAATTGAAAAACTTAAGCGTTTCTTAAAAATCGGATATTTTGTTGAAAAACACTTAAGATTTCCGAGAATATATTGTGGCAGATACTTGCGTCAATCAAAGGAACAATGCATGGTGGGCTGGGACGTACACAGGGTTTTCTGACGGAGAACATTTTAATAATTTCCAAAGCCTTTCAAAAAATGTTTAAAAATATCAACACTACTGAATGTATAAACCGAATGGTTGATCTAGGATATCACGCCTTTTATTTTAAATGCCTTCGTGAATTATTTTTGAAAAGATTTTCCAAATAAATAATAAAAATTTGCTATTTTTAAAAATCTATGCTACATGTTACTGAAGTAGATATTTTAGCGTAAGCAATTTATCTCTGATGATCTTTGCTTTTGAAAGATTTCTTCTGCTCACATTTCCACTTAAATTTCAAGCGTTTTCAAGAAAAGCTGTTGTGATCCTCATGACATTGTCTTGGATTATCAGCATCTTAATAGAAGTTCCTGTTTATTTTGTATGCTTTGCTTTATTCTAATTTATAATACATTTTTTCTAAATTTCCATTATAATGCTTTTAATGCTTCACATCAGAGGCATAGTCAAAGGGATTTTTGAATTGCGAAGTTACCCTTTCAATTTAGCCCCCATTTCAAAATCATGTCTACGTCCCTGTTTCATATATACCCAGAAAAATTCAAATTTTGAACATTGCACTAAGGAGTAAAATTTATATTTTATCTAGTTACATGTTTTACATTATCTTCACCGTTTTTTTATTCTTTTCACTAGATATTTGAAATCTTTGTATTTGAACAATAATTCTAAAATTAAGATTTTCTTCAATGCTCAAAGTTTAAAGCAATTAAATCCGTTTTATTACTGCTCATAAATTTTGACTATCTTATTAAATCGATAGCAGTGAATGTTCTTTAGTAGTATAAAAAGTTACTTTAGTATAATTTCTGTGTTTAATTTTTTTAATGTTTGTGTTGCATTTTCAATCAAAATATCAACCGATTTACTTCCAGGTTAGATTGTGAGATATGTGCACATTCACAAATAAAGAAATATCTTAATTTATATTAGAATTAGTTTATGTTTTTAGCTCTTAAAATTCAAATAGTATACATATATTGTTTATCCCAAACAAATAACAAGTACGAATGACTTACACTAAGTATAATGTTAGATTTTTTAAATGGAGATAAAATTTTCGATGTGTTTTTCACATTATGCTTTTATGTTGGGATATTAATATCTCAAATTGACTTAAGCTTGTATATTTAGAAATACGATGAACTTCTGATAGATGGCGAAATCTACTGTCTGATTCTAAGCATTGAGGGACTCAAAGCAGTAGTTATTACATTTATTGAGATGTTCTGGGAGTGGGCAATTCCATCCGTGACCTTGATTTTCTTAAACGGTGGTATTCTTCTAGCTCTTGTAAGAAGGAAACTTAATTCTCAATCAAGAAAGAACAACGATGGGTAATATTCTTACGATCAAATTTTCAAATAATTCGTTAGATGATTAACAAAAAAATTCTGAATTATAATGTGACATCACTGCTGCAGGTCAATACAAGAACTGCTTTGGGTGTTTTTTCTGATAAATTATAAATATACTCAGAAAACTTCTAGTGTTGGCTGCAATTGATTTTTTAAGAAAGACTATAAATATTGTAGCAGCTGTTGCAATATGCTTTAATTGAATTTCATGAAAATCACCTGCAGAATTTCAATATTATTTTGAAGTAGAACTTTGAAATTTTTTAGAGGATTATGCGTTCCAAGTTAGTGAAAAAGATTGATTTCATCGCACTTTATATATAAATGCTGGGTATGAAAAGGCTAATGCCTTAAATTCTAATGTAAGTACTTTACACAATTTAGAAAATTGGGATAAGCCTAAATTTAGTAATATAAATTTAAATCAGGAAGACGGATTGGAATAGACATCATTTTGTCTCGATTATGTATTGTGGCAAGTAAATATTTCAAATATGATGGTGCAATTTTCTGTTACATACAATATTAAGATTTTGTCAATGCTAAAATTACTGTAATTTTAACAAAAATTGGAAATGGATTTGCATTAAGTTTAATTGTGCAATAATTACAAATTTTGTACTATGCGAGAGACGCGCACGGCAATTTAATGTAAATTCAAAGTTGTATTCAAAAATTTATGTTTTAATAGGCGCTATTTATTAAAAAACTTGTTCCTCTGTTAAAAAAACTCACAGTTTGACAAATCCAAAGTCTTCACAATAAAATATCAAGAATGTCATGCGCTATTGATTAATAAACTATTCTTCCTCTGTTAAAAATAAACTCATAATTTGACAAATCCAATGTCTTCACAACAAAATATCGAGAAGGTCTTTGTTCATTTTATGAGCAAGATTTGACTACTTTGTTGATAGAAAATTGACTCTGCCTTTTTTCAACATAAGAACGAATTATGGTTAATCGGTATATGCATGGTTATCTCTTATATTGCTATCCTTAGTCTATGTTATTTATATACACTATTATATTGTTGAAGCAGTAAGACTCTCCAGGTTCACATTGCTGTTAAAAGATGAAAAGAACTCTATTTCATAATTATTTAAATTAAAGTATCACTAAATTTGCATTTAGAGGTGTCGCTCGTGCATTGGTGCTGTCTTGTCTTCTTCAAGTGGTTTGTCCTTTTCCAAGATCAGTGATGGCGCTACTAGTCAGATATGAAGTTGTTGCAATACCATATGCAATATATCTGGCTGCTTCATCAACAGTTATTATTCTATCACACTCACTCAATGCATATTTATTTATGATGTCATGGTCTAAGCTTAAAAGTGCATATTTGCAAATGTTTTGCTTAAGAAAAGAGAAACTCTGAGTCATACATTTGCCCAAATATTATCAATGTGTACTCCATATTTATATTAGATCATTAAAATATTGAAAGTATATCTTCAAGAGTACAATATAGGAACCACTACGTACTTACAGAAATTTGAATAAAGTTACAAGTCCTCGATTCATCGTGTTAATCACATTCAACAATTACAAAATATTGGCCTCTTATGTAAATGTACTTTTAAAATTTTTAAAAGTTTGCAATAAATTTCTACCATTTTCTTGTTGTTGATCAAAAAGATTTTATCCTAAAATTCACATTTCATTAGTAATATACATTTATTTTAACCTTTTCAAATTATGGGGAAAATCTACGGTTCTGTCTAAATTTGGATTGGATTATGATAATCAAACAAAGCCTTCTTAATCAACTTAGAATGCTCAGAAATGTGTGCATCATATTTAAGATGACGTCATTGTTAATCGAAACATGAGAATTATTTAAATCAGATTTATATTAGTTTTACCACTTCAAATTTTTGCAATTTAGAAAAATTCATTTCTAAGTTATTAAATATAACTTACTTGCCAATTTTACCTACTTTTTCTCTCATTAACAATAATAATTTGTTTTCAGAAAAATAGGAAAACTACATGTATGCTCCAGTTGAATAGCATTGCAATTCATAAATTTGCAGTTACTTTGAGAATACAAAATTATGGGCATATGTACTTCAACAAGAGTTAGGAAAAGTCACAAATTGTCAGGAAGAAAATTAGTTTTTTAGTATAATCAAAAGTTTATTCGGGACATAAGATTTGACGTTTTCATTGTTTTAAACTTTTAAAATACAAATAATTCCATGCAATAGTCACTAATGTAATTCTTAGAACGTAAATGCACGTGAAATGTGTATATTCTTAGTTATAGAAATAGCTAATTAACTGGATTTTACATGTGCTAGTTTTCAACTAAACAGCAATAGTGTAATCGTATTTATTTACAAATAGTTAGACCACAAAGAAATTTATCTCTTTTGAGCATAATTTTGTATAATTGTGTTTTGTAAATTTATTGTATTTCTTCATTTCATTTTGTTTTGTTTATCAATAACCATAATCTTTAAGAATATACATGATTTTTATGCAAATATAGATGAAGTTGTACTTTGATGATAATGTTTTAGGAATGTTTAGCTAGTTTTTTTGTACATTTTATGGAAAATCTTGTCAAAATTTGAATGGATAAAGCATTACGGAGAAATCCTTGTCATTAACACTGATATACATTTAACAACATATTCTTTAACATATAGCATGCACTAGAGTAAACCTGGAAATAATTGCTTACTAGATATTTTATGGAGTCATTTATGGACACCATGCGGGAATATTTGAAGGATCATTTCATTTGATAGTTAACTATTGTTTTCAGGGATGGATCCAGAAAAAATTGATGGGGATCCAGGTTGAAAAATAATACTAATCTTACTATTTTTCATTTGATAGTTAACTATTGTTTTCAGGGGCGGATTCAGAAAAAATTGATGGGGAGGGATGAACTGATAAAATTTAACAATTCACCCATATTTTCTGACAAAAACATACAAAATTATATATTAAAAAGAAATGTGTTATATATTCTATGTAAATGAGCACATAACTTAAGATCGAATTATTTATAATGCTCAGCTTTTATTTTTAAAAATTGCTTGTTTTCCTTGTTAAAGGGTTGCAAGCATTGTATTTCTATTTAAATTTAAGGCGAAGACCATAAATGGGGTTCAAATCAAAGTGTGACTACCAATTGCATACTCTTCTATGTATGATTCTATTTAAAACATGGCTTACATGTTTTTAAAATTGATAACAGATTTAGTGGCAGGATACACCATTGAACGTGTGAAAAATTTTGTAAATTGAAAAGCATTGAATGTAATTTTCTATAAGCCGCCTGAACTATTTCGATTTAAAACATGTGCGAAGAAAGGCATAATTTGCCTGTTACGTGAAAAAAGCAAAAATGCAGATGTTTCCTAGTGATTGCTTGAAATTTGGAGTGGCGAAGTTGTATGTCATAACAAAAAAATGTGCAAACTCTTATATTTTCAAATAAGAAAGATATATGATGAACATTCTTAAAAATTGAATTCTAAAAAGATATTTGCAAATAGCCTATTGACTAAAGCTTTAAAAAACAAGTGCTTGAATCTGTATTTATACAAGTGTAAACATGGCAATTTATGCAGTTGATAAAAGTCGAATACTTTATATAGTGAATATTTGGCTCATACTTTTTGGATAATGGGAAATGAAATAGAGGGTAACTTACGCCTCAAAGCAATTTTGTCAACTAGAATCTACTCTATTTGTAAGCGGAAAATGAACGCATTAGCAGCAAATCATTTCAAACTTCACTGTTTTTGTCGATTTCTAACACTTTGCTGTACTTCAAGCAGATAAAAGAAAGTTTTGCATAACAAATTTATATGAATCTACGAAGTCAAGATTCCGATTGATAAAAAAGTTTTAAAAGAAAATTTTCACAATCATCAATATTTGCGTACGTGATTTCTCAATGGACAACAAGAAATATCGTCAGTAGTGGAATACCCGAGGGGGACATGTAGAATTTCTACCGTGAGTCTTCAAAACTGATTTTGACTGGTTAAATTAAAAAGTTTTCTTAAAAAAATAGAAAAATTTAAAATCTAAGATCCTGAAATGCGTTTTTAAGCACAATTTTCTCAAAATTTTCAAAAAATTTCGTGGGCTTCGCTCTGTTCTTGGCTATGACTAAAATGTCCCCCGTCAGAAAATTCTGTGTATGCCCCTTGATAGTCAGCGTTGTCTTTGTAGTTGTTGCCTATATTTTTAGCTATTCAATCAGGATTACACAGTGGCTAGGGAAGGGCCAGGGGGGTCATGACCCTCCCTGTTGGGCCACTGCGCCCCCTTTCCTCTTGGCACCCTGTGTACAAACCTCCATAGTATTAATTCTAATAATCTGTAACTAAGTGTGAAACTATTTCATATGAGTAAAACTATGATATATTTATTGAACTTTGCAGGGCCATGGCCCCTTAATTTTCAAATGCAACCCACGGGCCTGAGATTACATTTCTTCTATTATGAAAGGTTGATTTAGACTCCAGCTGACATTCTTGTCCGCTTATATTTTTAAAAATGTGTGTGGAATCATTAAATTATATTACATATATTTTAAATGTTTTGATGTGTAATTCTTTTGAGAGTACTCATTAACCCTATTTTTATTGGGAGACATGTATCTAAAAAAATTAAAATTTAGATTAGCTGTAGGATCAGAGAAAATCTTCATATCGTGAAATTTAGTTTTTTTCCATGTCCTGAAAAAAATGTGTCGATATCTTTGTTCAAAAAGTTTTATGTATAGTTTGTCAGTAGATAGCACAAACATACCTATGATTCATTTCGGTGTAACAATATATGTACTAAAACGTGAATATATGTATTTTATAGTACAATTTGTATCACAAGTAAAAATTGGACAAAATTTCGTGATTCATTTTATCTGTGTGACCATATAAGAAATGATCTGTTTTGCTGACCTCATGTTGAACAACGCTGACCTCAGCAAGAAATACGCTAACAGTATGCAACACCACTATAGGTATTTGATTTTATGTTAAGAGAGGCTACATGCCAAATTTGAAGGCAATTGGATCATTATTAATAAAATAAATAGGGGTGCCATTTTCAACCTCCTTCCAATAAACGACATTGTAAACAAGTCCAAAAAAATAGGGTTGAAAATATGATCTCACAGATCCATTATAAGCATTGGCCAACATCCTTAAGAAGAAGATTTTGCATATTCCTTTGGAAAATTTGAACCATGTACATCTCAATGTCACTGTATTCAGATGCCCATGATTGCATATCTATTAAATTGGTTTGTCTAAAGCAGACTATTGCACTTAGTGTACTTATATAATATAGGTAATCGATTTTGATATCATTTATTCTTTAGAGGAGGGAATTCTCGCTTTAAGATAAGAAGTTTTTGATGAAACAGTGCTTCTGAGTTCCGAAAAAATCAAAGTTATGAGGCAATATTTTTCATTTTTGGCTAATGCATACCGCCCTTTCCCCGATTGGATCCGCCACTGATTGCTTTATAATTTCACAACTTGTAATGAAACGGAACCAAAACTTAACCTTAAAATATTATATGAATTGTTTCACCCGTGATTAGGTTTTGCTAATATTTTTATTCCAAAATTGTGAGGAAGATGACTGCAATCTTGGTGCTTATCAACTCAATGCAAATGGATTTAAATTGCTGTAATTTGTGATTTTTCGTATTCTGTGTTCCTGTGTGAATCAATGCTTAAAATAGTTTGTTATACAATGATTATTAGAAGCAGTTTGGCTTTTATTGATTTAAGCAATACTTTCTTACATGGAAAAATCTTTTGAGCTAAAATTTAAAAACTTCTAGAAAAAAAATCAACAATACATTGGTATTGTCGTAGAATAAAGGAAATTTCCTTAAGAAAATTATTTATATTTCAGTGAAAATGCTTATTCATTTCATAATGTTCTTGGACAAAGTCATAAGCATCAAAGTTGGTTAAAGGATGTGGATTCAGAATTAATGAAGCTAGAGCCTGAATTCCTATAATAATCTAATACAATGCATCAGATCTGGAAGTTGGCCTGGCTTGAACAAACAGATTCTAGTTTGCAGCCACATTGACTTTGATTAAGAACCTAATGTGAAATTTTTTGGAATACTTATATTTTGCAAATTTAAGAAAACATAAATTTTGAAATATTTACTTTTTGTAAACTAACTTTCACAAAGACACTTAAGAAGTGGAATATTAAATTCGCTATGGGAAAATTTGCAAATACCTATTTCAAGAAAAAAAAATATATATATACATATACTTGTATCAAGCGCTTTGTCACTTGTGTCCATTTATGTTGGGCGCTTTGTCACTTTTCCATTTATATTTTGGCGCTTTCACCGATTTTTGCGGCTTTGTCAATATACAAAAAATTTATATTGGTGGTTTGTCAGTAAAAAATATTGTATCCCATTTTGTTAAAATAAACTTCATTTTCATTATACGTAAATATTTTTACACGTTTGAAGCGCATAAACTGGCTGTAAGGTAAGTTTTTATCAGTGTAAAACATCAAATTTATTATATACATAACTGAATAGGGTTGAACAATTCATTTCATAAATCTATAAGTACAAAGCTACATTAACCTTTCAAGCACTAAATAAAGACAAAAAACCGTTGACAAATGTGTAGTAAACAAAATTAAAACATCAGTTCTTGTAAACTCAAAAATTAATTAAAATTATTTGTATTACATTTCCCTTGGGCTTTTTCATTTTTAAACAAGATTTAGAGGAGTTCACTGATCATAAAACATGTGCTTTCATTTAAGGCACTGCAATAACAATCTATATAATTTTTTTCCGTTTTGGGATGGCGGGAAAATTTAACTAAATAAATAATTTCAACATGTTGGATGGTTAAATCAGGGGATTGCAGCATTGCTTACTTTCAAGTGTTTTAGAGGGAAAATTCATGTTTTTGTTAGTCAAATGATTTCTAATATTTTCTCCTATTAAAATTCATCAATTTTTAAGTATTATCAATATTCTGTTATTGGACAGAAACAAAAAAAACATGAAAAAGACAAAGCGCCATACATAAAATCTGAAGAAATTTTGCACAACTTATTTTAATTGATCCACTATTTATTTTATAATACAAGAACACATATATGCTCAATTCACGGTTTTCTATGCAAAATTGAAAAAATGGCGCTTGGTCCCCTTATAATTACTAAAAAATTTCTACAGAAATATAAGTATATATATATATATATATATATATATATATATATATGTATATATATGTATATAAATATATATATGTATATAAATGTATATATATATATATATATATATATATATATATATATATGTGTATATACGTATATATATATACATATATATGCTAACTACAAATGTTAAGTTTTATATTGAATAACTATATGTCAGGTTACCTGTTGCACAGTCCTTTCCATTATGAATTATTCCAATACAATCTCGTGTACGAAACTTTCTTCCACTACTTTCTTTCTTTGGACATGTACACATATCCCATTCCTTCCATTCAGTTAATGAGCCATTAATTACCTTATTTTTAGTATTACATACATTATCTTCGTAAGGATGTACAAAAAGTTTGTTTTCCATACACATTGGCCCATCATTTTTCAACATTGTTATGTGACTCCAATTTTTGCTTTCCACGAATAAGCTAGGTTCTATGTGGTAGTCGGTTGAAAGGAGGTTGCACTAAGGTATATTTTCAGAAATGCAAGCTACAAAGTTATCAATTAAAAAATAACAATAATTATTATGAATAAGTGTTTATCATAATGATAAATGGTCCAATAAAAATATCAATAATTATTATGAATAAGTGCTTATCATAATGATAAATTGTCTAATAAAAATATCAATAATATGAGAAAAATTGTTTAGGACTACTAAAAAATTTTTCATATTGTCCTCAACATCTCTCTGAATTTTTTAAAGAATAATTGCAACATTCAATCTCTTCATTCAAATTTTTATTATTGATAATGAAATTTAAAAGCTTTTTCTTACAAGCTTTGGTTTGTTATTAGAATTTGCTTTATAACAAATCATGAATTTCACAAACTTGTTTCTCACTAAGAAATTTTTCTTGTGACTTGGATCAAATCAAGTGCCTACAGTAGTGCTTAAATGGCCAATGATTTTTATTATATTACAAGCAGTTGATTGATTGCTTAATAAATTTTCGCCTATCATAGCTTTCGCTTTTCAAGTTTCATTTATCACCACTTGCACTTATGTGCCTTTGCTTATAGGCTTATGAAGTTTGTGTTAATAGAATAGAATAGAATATAATAGAATAGGTTTACATTGTCAAAAAAGCAAGAAATATACTGATGTTCACTCAAAAATTCGTAAGAAACAGATAATTCCACAATGTACAAAAATCTTAACACAAATTTAGATTATATTTTGATTATTAATTTGATCATCAATGTTTTGATTATACGGATCCACTAATCAAACTTAGCTTCAATACACTAGATTTGATTCATTTTTAAAATACTGATTAATTTTGCGATTACTGAGATCAAAAATTCCTTAAAACTAGAAATATACAATGAATAAATGGAATTTTTCCTTCTACTTATAACTAGATACTTTGTCCTAATAATAGTTGGCTTTGCTCAACTGTTTTCTCACGCCTGCTGATTGTTCATTAAGCAGCGCTTTTCAATCTTCTGCTTGTCATTGCCTGTGTTTCATCATTTTTTGCGCCGCTTGTGCTTGTCAATACACTGATTACAAGCCCTTCTCTTAGACAATAAATTAATCACCTACCACTTTGGTGCACCCAAAGTAGCCAAATAATCTTTGATAAAAACCCATTTTAAAGACTCACATTCTTATCAAATTCTTTTTTTCAAATACCTGACCAGAGTAAAATATATTTTGATATTTAAGCAGCTGTTGCAAGCAAGATTACTTAATATATCAAACAAGAGATTATACTACCAGAATTTCAATCTGCATATAGCTAATGTTTCTCAGTCAAAACTGCATTAATCAATGTGTTTGATGAAATTCTTCTTTCCCATGGCAATAGAAAATTAGCATTTCTTAGCATTATTGATGAAAGTCTTGCTTTTGGCGCAACCAAATAGGATGTTGTGATCAAATACATTGGATGGGTTGGAATCATATTTTGACTCACGTTACAAAATCGTTGCTATCAGTGGTGTAGTGGAAGGTGGGCTCAGGGGGCTGAGAACCTTTGTTAAAATATATTTGAGGCCGAGCCTCCATTCATGAAGGTGAATTTCAATTATAAGATACATTAAAATTATAATAAGTTTTTCGATTTTAGGGTAAACTTTTATCTCATGTTTTCACACATAGAGGTCAACATGCCTTCAGAAGGTGGATGAAGATTTTCAAAGTCCCCTTATTTTAAACAGACTGATGTATATTTAAAATGAAAAACCGTTTGTCCACATGGAATATTGATACAATTATTAGTTAACATTCTTGAACAGATGACAGATTTTCCGAAATTTTCATTGAAAATGCAGATTTTTGTAAAAAAATTACATTCTCTCAATACTTAATGCTCAGGTTTGAGGAAATCTAAAGCAAATGCGAGTAACCATTTGTTCAAATATTAATGCTTATGTAGATTTTGAAGATACTCTATCTTTTATAGAGTTTTAGATTTTGTATATCTTATTAATTTACCTCTTTTAACATTATGGTGGCAATTTTGAAAAACAAAATGGCCGATTTCTTTTCAATGTCATATTTCAGTTAATGTTAACCAGAAGTATAACATGAGCCATAAATAAACTTAATTAATTCGCTTTTGGAAAAAAATTTAAGACCCGTGTCTCTCCTTAAGCCCCTTGTATATGTTTCTGCTTTAGCATGTAAACTAAGTTGATAATTCATATATGCAGAAAGTGTGCACCATCTCATTTCCTAAGTTTAAGATATTATCACTGGAATTATGCGCATGACTGTAATCCCCTGGTGCAAAAGGTACATTACATCTTTTGCACTTCTGACATATTTGTACGTTTAGAAAAAATTGCACACGTATGATTTCGCTTTCACTATGCATATGTTGAACAATAATTATTAATTTATATACTAAAATCATTAAACAATTACTACGTACTGATAGTAAGACTTCTTTTACATTTATTGAAATACAAAATTTATTTGCTGAACATTGAATTAGACAATAATTCAGTGACAAGCCTCTAAACTGCAGCAATGGAATGCCCCTGAATTTGAGATTTTCGAATTTATTGTTGAAATTATTCATTCTTCTCGCTCTTAACTGAATTGTCACCGCACATTTAGCCAATATGGAATACAGAACATCTAAAAAATTGTAATTCATCATCCAAAGCAACAACAGAAATATTTCATTTTGATGTAGATATATTTTCAAACATTTCGTAATCGAATCAACTTATCAAATATCTGACTCCTTAAGTTTGTCACAAAACAGGTTATACAAAAAAATTTTGTAATTTACAGCCATATGTTAAAATCAGGTTATGTATTATGTATTGTAATTTAAATTAATTTTTTATGCAAAATTAAAATATTCATACACTAAAAATGAGTTAAAAATTTCCCATTCAGAATTTCTGATGGAATAAATTTATATTTGATTTATCCAATGATTGCTGTAAGTATTTGAGGTATGCAGACCTGTATGTGTTATTTTAATATTTCTTTTATTCTGAACAGAAATGGTTCGAATCAGGAATTATTTTGCTTCATGCTTTTAGTGATAATAATGGATAGTCTTATTTACTAGAAGTTAGAAAAATGGCTTCGTCTACAGGAAAAGTAACCGTAGGACGCCAGCTTAATAAAAATTGCTAAAAACTCAATCTAATTTTGTTTTACTATTCGAATTTTTGAACCCACGAATCTTAATGTACAAATTATATATATATATATATATATATATATATATATATATATTTGTTTTTGAATACTAAGCTTCTTTACCATTTTATGAAAAAACAACGAAAATTTTATTGATGATACTTTCGGTACTTACTGTACCATCGTCAGTCAAAAGCAAAAATTATTTGGTGGTAAAATCATAAGTGTACAAATCATTAATTAAACTAAAATAAGTGAAGAGTTTTATGAATTTTGTATTTAAATTAGGTTTCTCTTCATTAATATAAATTGAGTCTGCGATCTTGGTGCATTTATGTTTCATTAAAATATTAAACGCAGATGTTGATGCTTTATGTATTTTTGAGTGAATATAAATTTCGGATTGTAAGTGTCCATGGAGATGTTCTTGAATTCGTGCCTCCAAATGTCTTTTGATTTCACCAATGTAGAATACATATACGTATATATATATATATATATATATATATATATATATATATATATATATTTCAACTCTTATTTAAGCATGTGATATGATTCAAATATAGTAAAAATATGTAATCTCATTTTTGAAGAAATTTTGAGACTTTTTTTACCCCTACAATTCTTGGAATTTTTTATGCCTGCACATTAGAAATTATATTCAAGCTTAATAAAATACTAACTTATTCAATCTTCAGAAATAAATTCAAGACTTTTTTTAGCCTAACTAAATATAAGAATTGTCATTACTGAGTTAGATTTTTTCAGCATTTTTACTTAATCATTTACTAAGGTAATTTATTTGAACATTCCAAGCTATCATTGTGCTCCAATGAGAATATGTCTTAATATTTGCACGTCAATGTATATTTGAGCTCGATTTCCCACGTGTTAGTTGCCGTTTGCTTACATATCATATAATTAAATATCATGTTTAAAATTTTTCCATACTATTCTAATCTTTTATTTTAATCTTTTTATTGTACTATAAAATTTAGCAAGCAGGAGCAGGCTTAAAATAGCCCGGTTAGAACTTCTAAGTTAAAATATGCATATGTATTGAGGCAATCACCTTAATACAGCTGTCCATGGGGCAACAAAACGCAAAGTTGCTCAAATATTTAAACAGAATTGCTTCAGAATTCTACAAGGACTTCGCAAAGGAAGGAAAGACAGATGTTTTCTATTTTGGGATTTGATTAACAAAATTGATTCTAGAAACGCAAATTGCAGAATAGCTACTAATTGAATAGTGCATCAATAAATCCAAATCTAAAATATAAACAATTACTTATAGGAAATATATGCGCATGCAGTAACTGACAAAAGCATTTTAACTCCAACAGAAGTATTTCTACAATCTATTAGTAGTTTTGTCCTAACAATTCTAACAACGTCTACTACTAACAACATGTAAAAAATATTGTGTGATTTTTAGTGATGGAAGTAAATAACTACAACAAAAACAAGAAATGTTCCTTTTCCCACCCGTTCATCCCTGAGCTCTGAGATCTGGTCCAGTTTGCTGAATTTCTGCTTGAATGCTGTAGAAAATGAACATAACAAAATCTCAAGTGGGTTTATAATTCCATGAATTCGGACAAGAAAATTCATTTAGTTATGTCATTTGCAGCTGTACAACAGTTTATGAATAAAATTGCTGGTGCAAAGATAATGTATCCTTAGATTCATAAGTTAATCAAGTTATACTTAACATTGCTGCTCACAACTTGTACAGATGAACGTTCGTTTTCCAACTTTGTGATATATCAAGAGTTTTCTAAGGGCTACTATGGGTCAGGTTCGCCTAAACGATTTGATGATAGTAAAAATTTATCAAGATTGACTGGATATGCTAAAACAAGAAGTAGCGAAAATATTTATTAATAACACTGTCTGACAAATTGAAGTTCGAAATTTTTTATAGAACGAAACACTTTCTGCTTAGATCAATTCTTTGCCTCCTAGATATCTAGATTTTCAGGAATTTTATATTTCTAAAAATCAAGGCTTTTTTACTACTGTGATTAGCCAAATGAGAATTAGATAGCCAAGTAAATTTTTTCATAAAGTCAAGCCACAAGTTTTACTTGATAATTTAATACCAATTTTTAAACAAATATTGACTATTTAATTTAGAAAATCGTTAAAAGAGAAAAATATAGAATAGATTTTATGCACAAACAACTTGTATAAATGAAATATAATCTCGACCATTCTACATCAATTTTTGATCTAGAATAACACTCGGCCGTCGAATCGCTTTCCATTTCCAGAGAAGATTTTCTAAGTACAGGGATTTCATCGCAGTCTGTGAAAGGAAGAGTTCTAATAGCAGAAGCCAAGTTGGGATTTTGAATGATTTTAACTGTTTTTCTGCTGTATCCTGAGTCCTGATACCTTCACCATGCAAAAGTAGCAGTCATTTAAGTAATCTGCATGTTCACGCCATGACATTGGCATAAAAAATGGCAGTCTTTTCTAAGTGCCTGCTTCCCGTGAAGACAAGTTGGAATTGCAGCCTTTGCATACAACATTAGCAGCGAAAGCTTTGCCCTGGTCTCCAAGAGCTATTTTGAAATAATTCAACTATCTTTGTCATATCAGAGCTGAAATGCGAACATCATCACCGCTGAAAATGAACTCTCCACATATATAGCAAAATTTATTTGGATCTGTAAGACATGATCGGTGCGCGGTTAATTCTCAAAAGTATCGATGAAAGTAAAGTAATGACACAACGGAGAGAGTTGTGGCGCCATGTGCTGAGTCTAAGCGTCAAAGCTAACAATTCATTTATTTTGTTGTCTATTATGTGCTGAGTCTAAGCGTCAAAGCTAACAATTCATTTATTTTGTTGTCTATTATGTGCTGAGTCTAAGCGTCAAAGCTAACAATTCATTTATTTTGTTGTCTATTATGTGCTGAGTCTAAGCGTCAAAGCTAACAATTCATTTATTTTGTTGTCTATTATGAGCAGATTTATGTGAGTGAGCTGCAACTAAATTTAATTTAAAAAGCTGCAAATGACACCAAATATTTTTTGATGAAGTATTTGTTTAAAAACTTAAATTACTTCATTCTTATAATGCTGATGGCAACATGCGCGTCCACTGACACAAATCTGATTTAAAAAAAACATAAAATTAGAGATAGAGAAAAATCTAGAGGTCTGAGACTATGAAAATTTTACATTTTTAGAATCAGCACAATGAACTCTATCTAATAGGCATATTTTTATTTTATTCAAAATTTGAGTATTGGGCAGTGTAATTTGCATGCATTTCTTATTTTAGTGCATTTTCATTGCTTACTCATATTGTTTTTGTTATTCATTTTTATGTTTTTGTTTTTATTTTATAGTTACGCAGATTTTTTATTTTGTATGTAATTAATTTGATTGCTTCTTGTAACTTGATGTTCTTTATTCAAACATTGAAAGATTGACATGTTAAAATTTGCATTAGTAACTATTGGTTTAAAACATCATTAGCCATCAAAATCCCCCCAATAAAAAATCTCTTCCGCTGCCGCTGTGTCTCCTTAAGTTGGTCTTTGTTTGTCGGTCTTTGACATTAAACTTTTCGCTAGGTTTGAAATCAATTTCAGAGGAAAATATTCATGCAGAATCTCACGTCACAGTTTCGTATGGTATGCCCATGACATTGATACAAAAATTCTAACATCTTCATTTTTAATATTAGCAGTTCTTTCGAATTCTTTTGTAGAAATTGATATTTTGATCTCAAACTGGTTCTATTGTGACCACAGAAAGAACTGCATTTGGGTCTAGACTGGAAAACTGCTACTTGAAAAGAACGTGTTATTGTAACATTTTTTATAATTTTTATGATTTTCACTAATGCAGTGATAAGCAGTTTGTGACAAAAAGGCCAATTTTTGTTTAAGTTTAATGATTATTAAAAAAACAAATTTCCCATTTACCTGTATAAGGTAACGGAAATAAAGCGTTTAATTATTATTATTATTATTATTATTCTTGCATCTCACAGCTTCATGCTGGTATCCCTCTCAGCTCAGGGAACTCACCAGTTCCCAGGGAGTCTGAGAGCTTTCCTCAGGACTCTAGCTGTTCCTAACAATGCTGCCTTCTGTGCTACTGCTCCTCCCCACTTTGGTACTCCCAACTCCTCCAAGTATCTCTTATGCTTCTTACTCACTGCTCCTAGTGCTCCTACAACTACCGGGACTACTTCAACTTTCTTTAACTTCCACAGCCTTTCTATTTCCTCTGCCAACTCTCTGTACTTGTCTATCTTCTCTTTCTCCTTGCTTTCTACATTTCTGTCCTTTGGTACTGCTATGTCTATCACTGTTCCTAATCTTTTCTCTTTGTCTACCACTGCTATGTCTGGCCTCCGTGCTTCTATCACTTTGCTCGTCTGTATGTTGAAGTCCCACAGTATCTTAACCTTCTCATTTTCTATGACGCCCTGTGGCTTGTGCTCATACCACTTGTCTCCTGCTTCTAACCCATGCTGCCTGCTCAAACTCCAGTGTACCATTCTTCCCACCTTGTCATGCCTGAACTTATACTCATTCTGTGCCAACTTCTCACACCCTGCTATCAGATGATCTACTGTCTCCGCCTCTTTCTTACACAGCCTACACTTATCACTTACTTCTACTCTTCTGTCTATATGCTTCTTCACCCAGTTTGTTCTTATTGCTTGCTCCTGTGCTGCCATTATTAGTGCTTCTGTTTCTCTCTTCAGTCCTGCCTTCTTTAACCACTTGTTGCTCTCTTCTCTATCACACTTTTCTGTGTTCCTCCAGTATTCTCCATGCATTGCCTTCTGCCTATACCTTGTTTGCCTCTCTGATTCCATCCTACTCTGGTATATCTTCTTTCCTTCACTCTCAGTTCTTATCTTCTTCAACTCCTTAGTGACCTCTAGTAGGGACCCCTCAGGTTGCTCTTCTACATATTCCTTTAGCCCTAGTGCTTCTGCTTCTACAGTCTCCTCCACACTTAGCAGCCCTTTACCTCCCTTATGCCTTGTCATGTACAGCCTATCTACATCTCCATTGAGGTTGAATGCTCTCTCTGCTGCTAGTATCTTCCTTGTCTCCCTGTCTAATTCCCTCAGTTCATTCTTATTCCACCTAACTATTCCTGCCGAATATCTCAACACTGGTATTGCCCACGTATTAATTGCCTTTATGCTGTTCTGCCCATTCAATGCTGACTTCTGTAGTACCTTCCTTACTCTCCTCTTGTACTCTTTCCTTAGCCTCATCTTCATTTCCATGTGATCTGTTCTGTCCTTCTCTATTACTCCTAAGTACTTGTACCCCTCCTTGACTTCCTCAATCTTATCACCACTGCTTGTCCTCAAGCCCTCCCCATCCACACACTTGCCTCTGGTCATTGTCACTGCTGCACACTTTCCTAATCCAAACTCCAACCCTGAATCTCTGCTTGCCTTCTCCAATGTCTCCACTTGCTTCTGCAACATCTTCCTTGAACTAGCATACATCTTCAGGTCGTCCATGTACCACAGGTGACTTACTTCTCTACCATTCTTCTCCATCTTATACCCTATGCCTGTCTCCTTTAACTTTTCTGTGATAGGGATTAAGCTAACTACAAACAGTAGTGGTGCTAAGCTGTCTCCCTGGAATATGCCTCGCCTAAACCTCAACCTATGCCCATCTATCTCAGTCTGCCACTTTGCCATCTCCCTCTCTAGAAACTCAACCCATTTCCGTGAAACTCCATTGGCCTCTAGCGTCCTCAATACCCACCTATGTGAAATGCTGTCATATGCCTTCCTGTAATCTATCCATGCCATTGCTAAGTTCGTCTTTCTTCTTCTACAATTCTCCACCACTGCCTGGTCTATCAACAACTGGTCTTTGCATCCTCTCGTCTTTGTCCTACATCCCTTCTGCTCCTCTGGTATCAACCTATTCTGTTCTAAGTAACATGCCAGCCTACTTGAAATCATTATTATTATTATTATTATTATTATTATTATTATTATTATTATTATTATTATTATTATTATTATTATTATTATTATTAAGAAGGCAGTGCTTGCAAATACAGTACTTGAAATATGTATTCAACCGCCTTGCTATTTTGAATAAATAATTTATTGGATAGAGTGTGCCTAAAATTATAAATAAGTGTAACTTTGATTAAGAAAGGAAAATTTGTATGTCTAATACAATAAAATATGTAAAATAACAATTGGCTATTAAATTTTAATCTAAATTAGAAAACCCGTTTTGGAAAAATTTATTTGGCTACCTAAATAAATTTAACAAATAAGCAAATCCAAAAAAAAGGAAATTCAAAATAAAAAACATAAATTAATAATTGATGTAATACAAGCACTTATCAACAAAATTGTCTCTTCTAATATTTTTTGGGGTGTCCCTTTGAGCGAATAACATCTCTAAGGCGATCAGAGATTGAAGCCAAAATTTTTTCAATAAAGCGGTTGGGAATTGCATAAACTTTTTTCTTTATTGCGCTCCACAGCTCGTCTTCAGTGTGAAGAGTATGCTGTCAGCAAGGATAGCTACCGTATTATTGTAAAGGAAATTTGTCATTTCTTGTGAGGTATGACATGGAGCACAATCCTGCTGATATATTGATCACTTGTATGGAGCGGTAAGAATTCCTTTTCTAGAATCCGAGCATATTAAAAGTTCATAAGAGTACCAGTGATGTGAACAATCTTGCGAAAGCCACAGTTCCATATCGCACCCCATACCATTACAGACTTCCCACAATAATTCATGGTCCCCCGAGTAAGTGGAGGCAAGAATCTGAACTTCTGCCTAGTTGGCTCATCTGAAAACATATCATTAGACCAAATGAATTGTCTCTCATTAAATTGGACTCAAATTGCGTAATCTTTGCTTTGATGTTAAGAATGGGTTTCTGATTGCCACGAAACTCTCAATTGATTACTTCTTCAGGATGTTTCGCACAGTTCTTGTTGTCACAATGTGACAATCAGCCCATTCCTTGAACATTCCTCTGAAGTCTTCCAAGGATTTCACTTTGAAAGACACGTGAGAGCTGATTGGGAGGCTTTAGAGTCCTCTTTGGTCTTCCGGACTTTGGCTTGCGAGCAATGATGTTTTCAGAAGTGAAACGTTTGATGATATCCCCGACAATACTTTGAGGTCGCTCTACAAGTCGGGTTATATTACGTTGACTCATCCCTTCCAAATGTTTGGAGATAATCAAATAGCAGATGGCAAGAGGTAAGTAACCAGGCATCATATATGGCAAAGAAAGACTGTGGTTCGAAATTTTCACTATAGACTGAAAATAGCTCAACCAATGAATTTATTTACAGATATTCTCTGATTTGGTCTGAAGTGGCGGAATACATTTCTCCAAGTAGAGATTAGCTAACTACAAGCATTGCAGCATTTCTCCTTGATATTTAATCGTAAATAGTGATAATTATGTCTCAACATTGATGAATTCCTCTTTCTGCATCCCTAAATCTAATTAAAAAATACCTATGACATTCTTGGCGTGCATTTCTTAGAAATATTTATGAAAAAATCATGGGTGGACGAATTCTTTAAAATCCATCCAAAAATTAGGGTGTTATTAAAAATGTTCTTAGGCTGCATCATTAAAATACCCTTAATCTCAAATATTTACAATTCCCACAAACTAAACTATACGCAAGTTCTTTAATTTAGACAAAAATTTAAATGCCCAAAATTTTACATATTTCGTTATTATCTTCGTTGTTCGACCTTATTTTGCCATAGGTGTATTTGAAGGCTTGTCGTTTTCGCAAAAAACTGCTAATGCTTGGAAATCGGATTGAGAAATTTTAGCCCTGGGAAGACATTTCCTAGAGCACTAATCCAGATTTGTTAAATTTCGGTCTATCTTAAACTGTTGAATAGTAATTAATCAAAATTTTGAAATGATGTGAATAATCTGTATGTGACCGAAATATATTCTTTTGTCTTTTAAACAAATTAATAGTTTCGAAGTAAAAGTAGCAAAATAAAAAAGTGTGTGATTTGTAAACTTAAAATTCAGCACAAATTGAACGAAATTTTGACATTTACTACCTTAAGACGACCAGACCTGAACATGATTCGATTCATTTCAAGTTTGTTGGATATAAATAAATGAACTTAACTCTAACTCTAATTGCATTACTTAGTTACAAGTCTTTTTATTCAAGTTATCGAACAACTTTGTCCAAGCCTATTAACAAAGTTGAACTTTCTTGGATTTTGGCCATGGAATGGTGAGCATTTGGGATAAATATTTATGTGGTGGAGCCGTAGCCCCCTGGACCAGAGATTACGCTGAAATGCTCTTTAACATGCTGTTTTTGAACTGTGAATATTTGTACCAGATTGTCCGCCAAGAGATTTTAATGAATTGCTCTGGTAATTAAGCTAGCAATGCATTCCTTAAAATATTTGTTAGTTTCGAAAAAAAAATCGATAAATTATTACTTCCGATTTTCAAAATATAGTTCATTTTCAAGAATTTTTTGCAGAACAACAGCCTTCAGCACAGATATCTACCAATACATATGTTTCACACAGTATAAAAATTTCACAGTCAAGTGATGTGCATAACAAATATGATGGGGGTAAACAAATTCCGCAATGTAGACAACTGGCTAACACTAAATTTAGTGTGTCAATACATCAGAAGTGTCAAATTTCCAAATTGGATTTGAAAAAAGTTTTGTAGCTAAAACGGTTCATGGCATTAAATTGACAAAAGACCCCTCAAACTAACACTCATTATCTTAAAAAATATTATAAATACATTAATGACGATTAGATTATCACTACGCAAATAATCATATAAATGTTTTTATGTTATAATGTTATCATCAACTCAAAATTCTTTGATCTACAAAATAACCCAAAACAAACCAATTTTCCTTTAAAGTCACAATCTTTTATGAACGTTCTTCTACAATTTCGCTAAGCCAATAAGAAAATTTTGGGAAGCATGGGAATTTTTCATATCTATTCGTAAGTGTGCTTCTCTATTATAGAGAGAATTTGTACAAAAACTATTCGTGTATTTGAAGTATATCTAATATAAGATTTTTTCCAATGGAAAATCCCATTTTTCGAAAGCATTAAAAATTTTTCAAAAACTATTGTTATGATAATAATGCAGTCTACATTACAAAAGAGCAACAACCCAACTCTACTACTTTGTGTTCTGTCAATACATTACCCAAGTCCCGGCTGAGCTCGTGCAAGCATGTGAAGTGAAAAGTCATTAAGGAAATTTATCAGTAATATATTAAATTATCTAGAATACAATGATAAGGCTAGCTACTTGATATGACGACAACTATGCCACATTCCTGCAATGATCAAAAATGTACAGAATCAATACAGATTTCGACAGCCTGTCATGCATTTTTTAGAATTATGCCTAAAATTTTAATTTTAGTGGAGGTACTTTGAAATTAAATTCTGGGCTTAACTTTTAATTATAAATTGCATCACTACCATAAAGATGAGGAAGTACATGATAATGATGAACCTATGAATGTGACATGATAAGCCTTCAGTGAAGCAATCTGTGCCTAAAAAAGCACTAAATCAAAAAATTTTGGTTTATAGCTCATCATTAACCCTATTTCTATGAAGATTACTTTAAAGTGAGACACCTCTTTGTTTATATTTTTGAACAATTTTATCCAAGTCTACTATTTATATATCCAAACAGTTTGTGCAAGACTCATGTAATGATGAAGATTTGTGCTAGAATATCTTTCCATGCCTAATCCTCAGATAATGAGGCTGCTAGTGTTTTTGGGAACAACAATTACCCTCAAATATTTTTTTTTCTGAAGATAAATTGTCTGATCCCATTCAGGGGCGCCATGCTCAAATTGAGAGGAGACAAATCTATTTCTTGTGATTTTCCATAGTCTTAAATATCATTTATTGTTCTTGAGTTATAAGCATTTAAATTTTTTGAAGAAACCGCCATTACAGATTTTGAAAAATTCTGGTGATATCAGTGAAGATTACAAGCGTTCTGCTTTTCATGTAAAACAAACTAGACAGATAGATATTATATATAAACAACCTAGTCTGGATGATAACAAGCATTCCACTGACACAATACTATATAATAGGACTAAATTTGACTTGGAGCACTGTCTAATTTACTGTAGAATCAGAGGGGTTCCATTAAGGGTAAACTGCAAATTCCGTTATCTGACTTCAATGGAGAGGGTACTCCATAGTTATAGAAACAAACAGAATCAACCTACTCCAACTCTGATTCCAGCAAATCAATGATTGGTATTTAAACATAATTAGCATTCCTTAGTTTCCAAGAAGAGTGTTGTTCACCAATTCTACACAGATTTATCATGAGCTAATTGTTTCCTAGTGCCTCACTTTGTATTATCCATCTCAATAAAGTTTATTATCCCTAGACCTACATATAGATAATAACTAAGAACATAAATAAATAAAATTTAGTTACCATGCATTCATGCAGTCCAACAGGCATGATTTAACCACAGTGGAAGAGATTATGAGCATTTGTATGAACGAATTTGAAAAGAACAAGTTTTTATCCACTAGCTTTATACCTATATGGAACTTAATGTGTTAATAAAGATATTAAGATCTAATGGCAGATGCCTAATTTATTACTAATGGTCATAGGGCTGACTTTCAATTGGACATTTTTTAATGCCCAGTTCTTTGCCTTCCATTAAGGTGGACAGATGGCAATCTCAAATGGGCTCTGTGTAGTCATTCAATCTCAGTCCTTTTGGTTAACTAGCAGCTGAATGGTGAGATCTTTTGTTAAGATCACCAGCAGCCAGATCACTCCTCACAAATATATGTTGGGTGTTCTTTCTTTTTTAAATAGCTTTGCTTTAAAGTTCTTGTTTTCATTTAATTCATAGGCCTACTTTATTTCAGTTAGTACTCTTTCAATGGACCAGTAGAAGCACATGGACAGGCTGGCTAGGTCAATATCTGGCAATTTGCCCTTAAATTGCATTTTGCTCTTAAGGTGGGTTAACAATCCTCTGATTTTGTCCAGAAGCAATTAGCTTTGAGATAAAGTGGAGCTGGCATGGAGATCTGTAATGCCCTATCTGCATTAATAACTCCAACATCTGAGCTTGCAGGGTGGTGTCTAATATGAGGTGCTGATCAACAATCATTCAGTGTTT
Source organism: Hofstenia miamia (assembly GCA_900660155.1). NCBI lineage: Eukaryota > Metazoa > Xenacoelomorpha > Acoela > Hofsteniidae > Hofstenia > Hofstenia miamia. The sequence continues at coordinate 283,023 of CABFPE010000348.1, read as the reverse complement.
CAGAACCTTCAAGCACAAAAGTAGGTTGGGTATATGATTTTGGTGATGGAGATATTGGAGGTATAGATATTCATAGCATGATATTTGCTTTTGTAAATTACAATAAAGTTCTCAATCTTAAAGTGGATCATTTCAATTCACTCACACTCCTTGAGCTCATTCCAACTGGATATGAATTTACTGAAGTGCCTTAAACCAAAATCTTTGTCATACATTATTTAGGCCATACTTTTCCAATAGCAGTGGCCTAGAGCTGCTAACATCTGTGAGTTGTAGCAGATAATAGTACTGTCTTTGGGATGTCACTCTGTGTCCATCACTAAAGATACTACATCTATAGAACACTCTAGGCTCCTACCATTGTATTGTTGCCACATCTTTTTGGCTCCCTCTTCAAACAGGCCCAAACATAATAAGCTCTTTATACTGAATTGAGGTGATGAAATATAGATGTACTACTTCATCTCCAACTTTTGACATACACAGTTTCCAATTCTCAAATTTTTTTGAATGAATCATGGAAAATAGAGGGTGCACATGCACAGCTAATGTCCTGGTAGTATCCCAGATCACTTGAGGGTTGATATTAAAGGGATCATTAAGGCAAATTAACTAAATTAGGTACAGTGTTACTTGCAGCATCCATGGTTTCATCAATCAATTATTCTTTGCCTGCCAAGCTGATTGTCTTATCAACAGGAGATCAAGCTATCATTGATGCTCCAGGTGTTGTCTAGGGCAGATAAACTAATAGTTGCCTCACTCATTGGGAATCAAGTTTCAACACCTTGGACCTCTGCTATCCTTTCTCCACAACAGGTCTAGACTTTGACCTCCATGACTCTGTTGAGGATGGTGAACTTCCATTATGTTTCTCCATTTATCTCCAGACTTTCCTGCTCACTTGGCTGGAAGACATATTTGATTGAGCTTGGGTATTCATTTCTAAACAGAAAAATTAGAGTCAGATCCCAAAGACTGAGAACATGCACCATTCCATTATGGATCTCTGTTTTAGGCCATGTGCATCTCTCAAGTTCAGTTTTTTAGATATGCTACTCTCATAAGAAATATCATCAAAATTTTCCTCATCTATGTCAACTAGGTTTTTAAATTTATAATACCAATCATTACAATTATTCACTTATGTAAACTCGTCATTGTCATCTATTACAATGGAATCAATGTCATTATTAGTTCATTTTATTCTCTGGAATTGGACTTTCCTGCCATTACTTAAATTATATTTGCTATGAAAAATTACATTTTTATTATAAAGAGACCTGCCCATCTAAAAGCTAACAATCAGCAACCAGAAGTGGTGTGTGCACAAACACACTATCACCCTTCTTATGGGGCTCACTGTATAGGTTTTTATTGAACACTCTCTATTGTCAAACTGAAAACATTTTTCGTAGTGACATACAGTTGTTGGAGTTGATTCCAACTCTCTCATATTTTTTTACAATAATTACTAGGAGTTAGCTCATTGTAGTTGGGAAACATCATTAATAGCAGTGTCTCAGCTTCTGGCCTGAACAGAGCTTTGAAGAGCTTGACTCCTGTAGTATAATGCACTGACCTATTGTAAAAATATTCAATCATTTCAAAAACCAGTCTCCCCTTTTTTTCTGACTGCTCATGGCACAGTGGCTCTATTAAGCTTAATCAAAGTTTTGTTTAGCCATTCCACCAGGCTGTTTGATTTAGGGGTGTTATGCAGTAGTGGTCTTGTGTAGAAATTTAAGTTATTTAGTGACTTTGCTGATAAGACTACTCTTGAACTGAGGGCCTATATTAGAGACAATCTTGCACATTGGTCTGAGCCTAATAATGTATTCCTTCATAATCTTCTCAGCTACTGCCTGAGAAGTGGTGCTATTAATAGGTATAATTCACACATACTTCATTAAATGGTCTACAAGGACCAGGAGGTATTGATACTGATTGTCATCTTTCACAAGCTGCTCCAGATTGATGTGTATTACCTTGTTGGGAAAATCCATGGTCATGCTCTCAAGCTTAACTCACTGTTACAAGAAATGGTGATCATTTTTTAGTAAGCAGGCTTCACACTTTTCAATGACATCTAATGCCAATGTTGATGTCAATAACATCTAAATGTCAGAACTAATACCAATGGTGATGTATTTGATGTTAAATGTTGCCTCTGTTTGTATGATCCCAAAGTTCCCTTACTTATGCACCTGCCTTACCAGGTGTCAATGGTAATACTTAGGCCCTGCTAGGTGGTTATTCCTGCTATTCAAAAAGAGAAGTCTGTTCTCATTAACTCTCCAATGGTACTTGTTCATATATCACAACGTCATCTGACTAATATTGGTGCCAGGTTCCTTGAGCTTGAGGAGAATTTAGCTCAGGACATTTTCATCATTCTTCTTTTTGATAAATTTGTGCTCAGCAATTTTCTCCCTGATCAAAATTGGTAAGCTATCATGCCCCTTCTGGTCAATGTTGATATTGCGGAGAAAATTGTTTTTGTGCCTGGGAGGAAACTGAATATGACTTTCTCTTTCAGAGACTTTTCTATACACACTCATAACTTGAAAGGGCAGTCCAATAGTCTGTGTTTATGTGTAAATACCTGATTTTGATGAGTGATTGAGAAATTAAAATTATTGAGGTATTGAATAAAGTGGGCAATGATGCTCAAACAATCTCTTGAAATCTTCTTTAGCTGCATGAGGGCCAGTTATCTTTCCACACCCAAAAGTTTTTCTCTAGTTGGAAATAGTGAAATTTGCAGAGAGATTCTACTAGAGCAAGCATTTTAGTTTTTGTGGCCCAACAATTCTCCTCAGAAGCACAAAGCTTCAGACTAAAATATTGCATGGGGAGTTCCTTTCCATTTATGACCTAACCAAATATGCCACTTATCTCCACCATGCTGGCATCACAATTCATTATCAATTCCAGATCACAATCAGGAGTATTTAGACAAAGTAATTGATCAAGCTCTTTCTTAATGATGTCCAACTCACTCTGCTCTTCCCATGTCCACTTGAAGTCAATGTTTTTTCTTAATAATCTAGAGATGCACTTAGTTCATTTAGATAATTTAGGGATGAATATTTCATAGTAACAAGAAAAACCATTAAACTCTGTAGATCTTTTCTGCCTCTGGGGGCTTCCATTCTATAGCTGCATTCTGTAGGATGGTACACTTATTGCCATTGACATTTAGACAAGCATCTCATAATGTTCCTAAAGTTTGCTGCAATTTCTCTATGTGTTTACTGAGGGTTTTACTGTCAATCAGCATATCATTGATGTAAGTAAAGGAATCTTTTCTCAAACATATTTTTTCTGTTGCACAGCACCTTCATGACATAGCATTGGAATGTAGCCTGGGTGTTCCAAAGCCTGAAGGCCATATATTTCCATTCATACAAACAGTACAGAGTAATAAACACAGTCTTCAGGATGTCACCTAATTACATAGGCATCTGCCAATAAGTAGTTATTTGATAGTGTTAGTATTTGTCCCCTCAATTTAAAATTATGTGTGATTGCTCATTTTAACTTTGTGAGGGAAACTGTGTCTTGAAACTGTAAACAATATCCAGGTAATAAGTTACAGATTTTTGTAATAAATATCTGAGTTTACTGTAGCAAAGCACACCATAAATTTGGCTTCCTACTACTGCATTCAATCTTTTTCAACTATTTATCTATTAACCCCCCTTTAGATTCTTCATTAAGGATTTGGTAATGATAACTATTGCTTAAGATCTGGTGACAATTCAGGAGGAAATTGCACCAGGTCTGGGGCAACAAATAGCTCCTTAATGGTGACAGCCCAAATCATGGTCACTTTAGGTTATGATTACATGTAGGGAATACCAACTTTTATTTGATCTGTTCATGCATGCACATAATTTAACACCTTGCAAATATACTATGCCATTGCTGAACGTGAATGCACAGTAATTATGTGCCCTCTTATTTATTGTTTATTTATATGAGCTGAGATAAGAAAACTCTGAGATAAATTGCTTATTGAGCTAGAAATTAATACTTGAGACACACAATTAGCACCTTGGTGAGTAAGGATGGCTTCAAAGATATGGCTTTAGCATGACGCCATCTGAATTGGTCACTGCCTAAGTTCTTTTTGGATTTGAATTTCTGTATTTGTTTGGTGAAATTGGCGTATGTTTTCTGTTGGAATGTGGGTCACTCTCTGCTATGGTAGACTTTGCAACCTTTTATCTAAACTCTTGAATTACCCAGTACTGCTAGAGTAGCCAGAGCCCCCCTGTGATTCTACAATATATATATATAAGTTCAACCACTTCAGGGGATAACTCAGCACTTAGGTAGATGCTTTCACCTTGTTCCAATACATTAAAAACTTGGCTGCACACATGTCTGGTATGACCCATTTAGCCACACTGGTAGCACCAACATATTTCCTCTGGCACAGGCTGTTTGGATGGTACAATGGCTTTTGTAGAATTGTGGTAGACTTACTTACAATACCTCTAACCAAAGTACTAGACACAGGGGGTCCTTTCTAGCAAGATACCAAATACTTTGGTGAGGCTCAGATATGTCTTTGTCAATTCGCTGCGTGTTTTGCACAAAAAACATGATACTACTGGATTTTCTGATAAGTGTAGCAAGGTAATCCTCAGGGTCACACTTGAGTTCCATCATTTGCTGAATAGCCATGAGAAGTTTTACTAAACCAGAAATGATGCTCTACTTGAGTGATAAATTTTCAGATGTCATCTCCTTTTTTAAATTCCATGTCACATAACAGAGTTTTATATTGTTGCTTAATAATGGGGGCTTGGTAATTATATAAAAAGGGTGGTACAAAAGAAAATAAATGTTTTGGTATTTAAACATAACTGACTTTCTTTAGTTTCCAAGAAGTGATGTGCACACCAATTCCACACAGCATTATGTCAAAGATCTATCACATTCTAAGTGTTCCCTAGTAGAAAACAAATGGTGCTGCCCTATTTACCTCACTTTATCTATCCTAATAAAGTTTAGTAGTCCTAGACCTACATATAGATAATAAATAAGATAAATAGTATGTAATTACCATGCATTTGTGCAGGTCAACAACCATGATTTAACCACAGATAAAGAGATTATGTGAATTTGTATGAACAAAATGAAAACAACAAGTTTTTATCCACTAGCCATATATTTCTATGTAACTTAATGTGACCATAATTCAGGGTATTAGAAGAAGTTGCTAATAGTTGCTCTTTGTTCCAATGTAATTCCCAAATTGTTGCCAGAGTCTATCAATTATTATCATTGTAAATAACATTAAATAAAACCACAGTGAAAGAAAGAGAAAATAAAACTAGCATTGAGCTAAACTAATTGATTGTAATGAATCAGTTACATCTTACCCTAGGTTTATATACAAATTAATTTAATACCTGCAAATTGTTTACAATTTTCCCTTGTAATCAAAGTTTAAATTAAGCAATGTCACGTTAGAATCAAGGGGACAATCAAATACTGCACAAAAGTCATATGATTAACATTGAAGTGTGGAAGATCAGAAAATAAATCACGTTAATCAAAATATATCAAAGAGTCTATTTACAAATAAATAATAAAATATATTTTTACCAGTATGTATTAAATATATATTAAAATAGAAATTATATTGGTGGTAACCAAGGAAACTTTTGCCTGTAGTCTCTACTGGTTTCCCTGGTTACCACAACCATTGCTCTATTGTTTAACCAGGATGCTAGGCTTTTGTTAATAGTTGCTACCAGCCTAATAGGTGCAACGAAATAGACATAGAAATCCTTACTACTCCCAGAGTGACATTAGAGTACTACTGATAAAAGCATTGAGTGCAATTGAACTTTGTCCTTTAAAAATAATTCCTAGTGAGATAATGGTAGAAAAAATTGTATATGATTTTACTACAAATATAGTTGTATAAAGTGACATCATTAATTGAAGTCTAAGTGTAATAACAAAAGCAAGTGCTTATTGAGCATAAATACACAAAGTATTATATAAATGTTCATTTTGTACTTCAAAATCAATTACAAAAAAAACAAAATTAAAAAAATTTTCTAAATTGAACTTGTGAATATTTCCTTTCATTAATTAGATATCAGTAAATAACTGTTGCAAATTACTGAGCTTGTGAATGCAAATAAATCTAATCTTAACTTATATATAATAAGAAGTTTTAGTGAAACTTCAAACTATTTCTACATCTTAAGCAAATTAACTACATCTTTAAGTTTGATAATATAACATATCTAAATCTTTTTTTAAATTCTACACCTCATTTCTAAAATTTTTAAATGTTCATAAAACTTTTGTTTTTTGTTAGGATTTAGAAGACTACTACTAAATACAATATCTATATCCCTCAGGAATTTATTGTTAAAAATTGTTTAAATTTAAATGTATATATAAATGATCATCTTTGGAAAAATTAATATTTTAATATTTATGTTTATGAAACTGCTACTAAAAAGACCTGTAGTGCAATTTTAGCACTGTATAGCTTTTCTGATGAATAATAACTTTCAGAAAGTTTCACTAAAGCTAAGGAACGACTATGTGATTGGTAGCAAGCGCAGATACAAAATCACATTGCTAATAATCTTGGTAGTTAGATAAGCAATTTCAACAAAATCTGACAAATCATGCGTCGTGACCAATCACATAGTTTAACTGTAGCCTAAAATATTTAATTGTTCTGATAATTAACTAGAAATATTGATATAAGAAAACGATTTTTACATTGACAAAACTTTAATATTCCTATTGAGTAATCTTACAATGTTGTATTTTAAGCAGTAATGCAAGGTCGTGTGTTAACCATAAAGCAAATTAAGGAGGTTTGCTGAAATAACTTCAAAGTTTAAAACAAGTCAAAAGAGCTATAAATTTTATTTATATAACTTCAAAGTTTCAGCAATTTCTTTGATATCATTAGTATGTTACAAAGACAATATGAAACTATTTTATAGAGTAATTAAGTTTTTATTTCAAAACATTGCAAAGAATTTTAAGCTAATCAAATCTGAGATGTTTGATTATAGTATATTATTTTTCAAGTCAATCACTCTCAATCAATGATATAAACTGTGAAAAGAATATATTTAAACCAAATCAGCATTTTAATAGATAGGGAAGAATTCTAGATAGATAGCATTAGCTATTCATCCATCGTCATATATCTATATATAATAAAGGGCTATGTTCCATAATATATGCCTTACAATCAACAAAAACAATTTTAGCACTGTAATAATTTTTAAAGTGTGTCTGCAATAACTAAGAAAAGCAAATCTCTTCTCTTTAGCAAGTGGTTAAGAAAAATAAACAGCTAAATGCTTAATTGCTCAATTACAGAAGTGGATATATATTATGAATCTAGGACCATACAAGTGAAAATATACAGTAATATGGTTTTTCAAATATATATTGTTAGACAAGTCACGATACTGTTGCTAAAACAAGTGATATTGTACATATTATTAAATCATACCTAAGAATACATGGATGCATTCAAAGTTACAATTCAAATTCCTTAAATAAACATGAAATATACAGAAATTTTAGAATTTGTATTCCATCAGCATTGTAATTGAAAATATATTATTGTTATTTTAAGATACCCCAAATATATTGGTATTTTTGGACTAAGGTATGTAAATTATTGAAATGAAACTAGTTTATGTGAAAAAAAATTGATGATACTAAGGATTTTAAAACTAATGCTTCATAATCTGAGTTGTTTGATATCACTGCCTTTCCCAAAACTTATTATTATTTCAATATTAAAAAGTACAAAATATAAATTGCATTAATTATTTCACTAACAGTTTTGAATTCATTTTCAAAAAATTTATCATTTCAGCAATTCTGATCGAACATTATTATATTCAAGAACTGAAATGGCCTTGTTGAATACAGTAAATATAATTAAAATTAACCTCTTTCTAATCACAGATATTCAATACGATTGTAAAAAAATTTTCGGCCCTGATCGATTTCATTTCATGGGTAATTGTTTCACAGTAATTGCAAACATTCATATTATTTTGTGAATTAAATGAGACATTGATTAATTTGATTATACTGTGGAAGGTCACTCCTATCATATTCTATTACCTAATTATTAGGTTTGGATATAATTTTTACGGAATCAATTCAAATTGCTCATGATTGGATGTTTCTACAGACTTGGATGTGCACTAAGTCATTGATATCAGTTTCCCACGGTTTTTTTTATAAACAAGTTGAGCTTAACTTAAGCAGCCTAACTATATGTACCCTGAAATCTATAGTAACAATTTATTTTCTACCTTTGACCGAAATGATTATATATATATTTTTACATTGCGCACTTGGAATAGGGGTCTAATTTTTTATGTATTCAAAGCCGATATATATATATATATATATATATATATATATAGCTTATTTAATAACACTCCTAAAACTCAATACAACCGATCGTAATATTAAACTTGTTATAGTTACAAGTTACAGTTTTGTTTTTTAGGTCATATATGATGCTTCAAATATGTTTTTGTCTTTCCTATTTGAATAAAAGATTGCCGCTGGACTGCATGAAATTTGAAAATTTGAGATGTGCAAACACCCTGTGCTTATAACAATTTCGAATGTTTCAAAAGCTGCTAAGAAAAACTGTTCCTTTGCTAAATTCAACAACATTATACGTTGAAAATCTCTACCATAATTCAACATTATTTTCCCATGTTTATTAAGCTATGGCGCTATCAAAATGATTACTATACTTTGTTAGTGAGTGCGATTCTTATATTCATAAATTATATTTATTGTTTCATGCTGTGTAATCATTCACGAATGTTTTGTAACTTCATGAAAGGAATTTCGGTTCATTTTTGACATTGTTTAAGTTCTGGATGTGTAATATACTAAATTATTCCTTATAACTTTATAGCATAAAACTTTTTCCCTTACTTTTTAGATTAATGCTTAACACTTCACTCAACTAGTAAATATTTCGGTCATTTACATCGAAATATCATAGGCATCTATAAATTCGTTCATTTGCAGCTTTGCCTAGCTTGTATAAATTCTCTATGATAATTGATTTTGACTGATTAAATCAGAAAAATTTTGATAAAGAATAAAAAATTTCAAATATATTGTTGTGAAATAAATTTTCTAGGGTCTATTTTTTCAATATTTTCAAAAAATTTGGTAATGACTAAAATGTCCCCCGTCAGAAAATTGCCTGCGTACAGCCATGTACAAATTTTTACGATCACGACTGCATAATTTTGACAAAAATAATATACCTCCGAAATTTAATTAGTATATTAATGAAAAAGATACACACACTTGTAAACAATGCCTCATATATATTTTTTATCTTTATCCAGCTCTAGCTGGTTTAGTGTGAGATGAAATTAAAGAAATACTCGCTTCACAATAAAATGGTTTGATTTCTGAAACACAAGCTAGCTTTATGGCTTCGCAGCTTCCAATTATGATGTTAGAAATTTCTTAATAACTTTTCTTTTCATCATTGCCCAGCAATTTTCTATGGGTTTAGGATAGGGTAATGACTCTGGCTACCTTTTCTTGGAGATCAAGTGGTTGACAAGCAAACCACACCGTCTTTGCTGTGTGGCAAGGAGCAATTTACTGCTGAAAGGTTTTAGTGGAGCTAATTTGCATCCAAACAGATAGCTTTTGGTTGAGTAAATCAAGATCGATTGTGATGTTCATATTGGTTTTAGATTGAAGAAACCATAAAGCATTGCGCAGCAACACCACACCAAATTTCGACACTGACAGGATACTTTATTGTAGAAAGGTCAAATTTTCCATTGTATCAGCTATTTGCAGGGTGCTTCATATTAAATGGTGCATACTGACATTGTGGTTAGTACTACTATCCTAAAAATATTTTAGGTGCATGCATATTTATAGTTTTAATGTACACTAGAAGCCAATGTAGTTTATTGAAAATGTATATTGCCACCATTTTGTTCTGATGTATATATATATACATTTAAATATAGTATATATATAATATATATAATAATATATCTATATGTAAATATATAATTATAGCTTAGTGGACGTATAAAATGTTCGTTTGAGATAAATTAAATAAAATTGAAAATAGCTTAGAGAAAGTGTATGTAATGAAGGTGCATACACTTATCATCTCTTAAAACTGAAGAGTCTCACTATTAAGTTAAAGAGAAAATGTCAAGAGTTCTTATGATAAAAGTCAAGCTATGCTTGTGGGTTGACATTAACACGGCAACATATTCTGTGTAATAATTGCTACTTAGAAGAGATGGATAAAACGTTCCTTCTTGAATAACTGATTTGTTCATATTCAGATGAAATGTCATAAACAGCCTTCACAGTATCTATCAATCCTTGCAAGGGAGGATACAGAGGGGGGCCGAGCGGCCCGGGCCCCCTCTAAAATAAGAAAAATTCTTTAATATTGTACAATAAAAATTACAAAGAAAATTCCTTAATACCGTCAAATGGAGGGAATATGAATAATTTTTTAAGTTTCTTACAAAGATCTAGAACATGTAAAATGTATTTCATTGAATTTTACACTATAATGGGACCTATGGATCCTGAAATTTCATCTCAATAAATATAAGAATATTTAATTATCAGGAATTGTTTTAAATTTTAAAAGTATTTCAATTCACTTTTTTCAATGGAGATGTATAGGAACGCATATGATTTCTTTGAGATATTTTAATTTAAGCATAAAATTTTAAATTATTTTGCATTTAAAAATATTCTAGTGAAATTAGATTAGCATAGATAAGGCTAAACCATGGCACATAGTGATTAATTTATAGACCATAGAACAATGTACTGTATTAAGCATAGCATAAGTAATAATTAAATAAAATGTTCTCCTTGTCTACAATTTCCTATTTCTCAACACTGTACCTGCTTACCACATTTGATGATACTCCATAGGGTTGGTCAATTTTTTTGTACTCAAATTTAACAACATGCACCTACTCTAAAGATCGCAAAACTAATTTTTTTAGTTTTAGAATTTATAGTTTTAGCAAGAGCTTTACATTTGTGAATTGGGTGATTTTCTTTAATTTTATCAATATATTTAGCAACATTGATTGAATTTGAGACTAAGCTCACATACATAGCATTAGGTGAAAATTTTGCAATTTACTTAATCTCCCCTCCTTTACACCACTGGTGTTCAGTGCATCTGGTGGAGCATCAGAGCTCACTGAAAAGTTTCTAAACCAGCTTTGTGGTTTAATCACTGACAAAAGCATACCGACTATTCCATACTAACCAACAACTGGATAAGATGCCAACTTAGCTTCTCCTTGTTACAAAACATGATCCTCTACATTCGTGGAACTAGACAACACCATGCAAATTCAAGGCTTGAAGTTGATCACCACTTAGATAGAGCCAGGCACTACCTCAAGTGACCCTGACAGATCTTATTTGAAATTGATTTATTTTAATTCTGACCGAATATTTATTTGATCAGAATTTCTTTGCTAGAACATTTACCTGGGAATGAAACAAGAAGAATAATTGTCGTCCTTTCTGAATTTTAAAAAGAGAATTCTTTGTTGTAACATATTTTCGCTAGGCACTGGAATGGATTTTTGAAAGATTGATCATTATATTGAATTATGATATGACAGAAGATACAAACTCCTATATACGAAGTGTTGCACATGTTGGTTGTTAGTGAACTAAATGATTGGCAGTCACATTCGTTTCTAGTTCTGAAGATACTGTGATTTTAAATCAAGTTTAAAATCGTCTTGATGTTAGAATTGTGGAATTAACTGAGGAATTGAACGTTGCCTAATATAATCATGTGGAAAACAAACTCTTGATGTTGGGAATTAACATACACATTTTTTGAAACTCATTTGTATTTACGTGTTCATTATTTGATTTTTATGTTTTTAATTTGTTTAAATAATATTTTATTAATCGTTGATAATTATTCCTTTTTCTATTTTGTAGTACATAATTCAAAAATCCCCCAAAAGACACAACATGCTATTATTAAAGAGTAATTTGCAATTTGAAAAAAATTGCAAGAATTCTGTTTCCATTTTTGGAGTCAGTAGATGATGGTGAAATCTGTGCATAATGCTGAATTCTAAAAATTGAAAATTCAAGTCTTATGCTCTCTCTAGTACCCAATTATGCACTTAGCATTTTATTTTACATTGGCCCCCTCTAAAAAATTTATCTGTGTCCGCCACTGAATCCTTGAGACAATGTCTAAGGAAATGCTGTTTTTTGATAATCCGTACAGAATCCTTCCCATCCTTCAGCTCAGTTTTCTCATATTTGCTCCATTTTTCAATATTAGAAAATGAGCCGGGTTGGGTCGGGTAAAAAACAATGCAATATGGGTAAATTTCTTGAAACTTAAACATTGTTTTTACCCTGAAATTAATATTTATTACAAACAATATATTTAAATAATTTACTATTATCAGATCATTATTTATTTATATATTGTAAGTTAACCCTCCACTAACGGTCATGTAGGATTATAGAATTATGGCATCAGTACAAATAACAAAAACAATTTTAAAAAACTCAAACAGCTACCCGAATTACCCAATTTGCGCTAACAATGTACAATATATTGTTGGGCAGATTTCTTATAAATTGTACAGCATTCATTGCACTTTACGGAAGAGTCAAAGCAGCTTTGTTTGAAATTTGGCCCATCTTTTGCAACGCCTGTGTTTAACTTAGCACGTCTTGGCCGGCCCATGTCCTCCATCTCTGTGAAGGGTTTGGTTGTTGGTGTCTTAGAAATTGTTTTATTTTTTCTTTTTCACAAGATTAGGGAAAGGCCATATACGAATGACAAATTTTCTAAATAAAAGTATTCCTTACATAAAAAATATTTTATTCATTACTATTAGGCTTATTTCAAAAAAAATATTAATTAACTAATAGAAATTTGACATTATTATTTTCAAATAGAAAAGAAAGGTTCTTCCAAAAATAGAAGAGTTTGATGTAGAATTTTTAAGTACTAATTGTGTCGAAAAGTGCATTAGCGAAAGTTAATTAGAAATTACTTAAAGCTAGTTGTGCTATTTTGAAAAAGCCCCATTTTTAAATTTCCTGACAATCGTTAAGTTGAGTAATGAAGACAATTAGTTCTCTAAATATTTTTACTAATCGAGAAAAGAAGCATCAATTCCTATAACTGGCATTCGATTTCTGGTAACTTTGCCTAAATATAAAATGTTGTAATCATCAATTAAAAGGAAAGTTTTAAAAGTCTAAAAATATTTTGTGGGCTAACAGGGTCAAAGTGAGCCTGACCAAAAAAAATCATGCGGAATGTGGGCTGCAAAAGAGAAATTTTCTAGCTTTTTGTTACTGTTTTTTGTCAACATTCTGACTTTTGAACCCAAATTATGCGTGTCAAGGTAAAAAACAGATGTGGGTTGCTAGTCGAGCTGGCCTGATTTTTGAAAAACTGCATGAGGTTCGTTACGAGATAATACTATTTCTGAGNTTACACTCCCCCTCCAGCACAGCTAATTAAGGATCACAACTCTTTCACCATGGACCATCTCGACTGCTTGTTTTATCATTTCGTTAGCTTCTTGCATCTCCCACTCTGTTTTCTCGAATTTTTTGTTCTTCATTAGCTTCAGCACGACCTCTTTTTCTGTTGTTACCAATTTCTTATGTCTTAAAAACATCGGATTCTTCAGTTTATTTGAAATCATGCACATGCTTTGTAGTTCATTGAGTTTACATTTGAATTCTTCATAGTATCTTTCATATAGTTTCAACCTTTTAATCGCTATCATTAGCGTCATCATGGCGTCTATTCTGCTTGTATGTGCTAGTTCACATAAAAATTGTGTAATTGATCATTTTGGTGANGAGAAAAGAAGCATCAATTCCTATAACTGGCATTCGATTTCTGGTAACTTTGCCTAAATATAAAATGTTGTAATCATCAATTAAAAGGAAAGTTTTAAAAGTCTAAAAATATTTTGTGGGCTAACAGGGTCAAAGTGAGCCTGACCAAAAAAAATCATGCGGAATGTGGGCTGCAAAAGAGAAATTTTCTAGCTTTTTGTTACTGTTTTTTGTCAACATTCTGACTTTTGAACCCAAATTATGCGTGTCAAGGTAAAAAACAGATGTGGGTTGCTAGTCGAGCTGGCCTGATTTTTGAAAAACTGCATGAGGTTCGTTACGAGATAATACTATTTCTGAGAAAGTATGGGTGCGCGAGCCGGGCTAGGCCAAAAAATAACGGCCCGGTTCCACCATTGGTCTTGAGACAGGTGAGTCATAGTCCAATATAACCTAAATTTATCATTGAGGAATCGACAAAATCTATAACAGTATATGATTGTAACTGCACGTGGTATTAAGTTGATTACTTATTTAAACTTAATCTATCCAGTAGGTCATAAGCAAGGGTGGACGTGGTTACAGATTTTTGTATCCAACCCAACCCATATCCGCACAATTTTAATACAGCTGTACTCAACCCACACCCACGTCCAATGCGAACAAATACCATACGCGCAAAAAAAATAACCGTAGTTTTACATTGGAAAATGTAGTTTTCCCCATAGTATTTTACACTACAAAATATATAGCAGTGCAGCATACATACTGTCATTGATTACTACAATATCGTTTGCAGTTTTATGTCTGTGCGTGATGTGACATATATGGACTTCTGCATACATGTTGGACATGATGACATCACATAAATATCAGTCTATTATATTCCAAATGTAGAATACAATATTTCATATTCCATCTAATTTTTCATGCTTGCAATATGAATATAAGGTATGTATAAGATCATTAATTTACAAAATGATTCAAAGACTTCACACAATACATCGAGTAAATGCATATTAAGCTTCAATAAAGGAAAATATATGTTAAAAGTTATAGTTTAGTTGTCTATGACTTTAATGATTTAATCTCCATGATTAAATGAATTATTCAATTATAAACAATGCTTTTACTGAAATTCAACATGCTGACTGAAATATTCGAATATATTTTTCGAAGTGAAATAATGTATTGTATATTTCATCAATAAATTTAGCGAATCTTGAGTCTCTTAGGTTTTGACATTATAAGACACGTAACTGTGCAAACCATTGCCGACCATTCTCTTTCGTTAACAACTCCTGCTCAAATATAATCTTGAATGTTATCCAAGGAATTCGATATTATTATTATTATTAAATAGATTTATTACCTTAATACAGGTTTACAAATATATTAAACAGTCAAGAAAAATCATTTAATGAACTCATGAACTGAAAGATGATTGGCATGATTTGCATGGGCAAACAAGATAATGTATGCATCTAATATCAATATTAAAAGTGCAGTTTAGATGTAATCTGCAATAAACTAGAAGATTTCTTTTGACAATGTTGTAATCATCAAATAAATTAATATTTGTGTTCGTATGTTTAAAGTTAGCCAAGCGAGTGATGCGGTTAAAATAGAAGTAAGCTGCTTTTGACTTCTTCACACGTGTTACTTGAAAGAGATTAAAATATTTAGAACGTAATCCTGGCCGGTTTGGGTAATATAAAGATAAATAATCCAAAGCATTGAGATCCAAGCGGTTTGTTAAAAGTTTGTTTAAACTAAGCAAATCATAGAATTGAAATAGTAGAGAAATTGGGAATATGTTGAGGTTAAGAAATCTAGTTTTATAGTTTCCGATATTTTGAATCCACTTAGTAAACGTTCTAATTTATCAACATCACCTGAGGACGGAAAACAAATTCGAGATGCATACATGAAGGAAGTCAGGATTATCAATTTGAAAAGAGTAAGTTTTACGTGGTATGAAGTATTAAAGGGAATTGATCTCCTTAATAACATAAAAGAAAGATTGCACTTTTTTATTTTTTCAGACACATGTAAAGTCCAGGATAAATTATGACTAAAAATAAACACCAAGATCTTTAACATATGTAATAGGCATAATCATTGAACCTTCAATTTGAATAGACGAATCAAATATAGGATAACTGATATACTCACATTTTTTCTTATTAAAGATCATTTTGGTACTTTTTGCCCTAACTACGAGAGAAGAGTAGTCATCTTCAATGTAGTGTAAAGATGGAGAAAAATTTTTTCGATTATCAGCGAATAAATATGGGGGGGGTAATTAAGACAATAGGATAGGATGAAATGTCACTTATAAATATGAGAAATAATAATGGTCCCAACACTGAGCCCTGGGGGACACCACTGGTAACAGGTAACCAATTGGATCGACAAGAACTTATACTAACACATTGAACTCTATTTGTCAGGTAAGAGGCAAGGATTTTAAGAATTTTCCAACCAATACGAAATTAAACAACTTGTGTATTAGAAGTTCATGTGGGACTGAGTCTACCGCTTTTTTGAAAATCAAGTTGAAGCACGTAAGAAAGCTGAGTATCTTCATGTAATTTGTACATATCTTCTAAAAATAATAAGAGTTGGGTGACTGTAGAGCGAGCTTTAATGAAACCAAATTGTTGATTATTGAGTTTGTAGCGTACAAGACTATAAATTTGAACAAAATTAATTTTTCAAACAGTAGTGATAGTCTTGGAAGGGAAGCTATTTGGCGGTAACTATTTGCTTTTTTCCAATTACCTGATTTAAATAATGGTCTGAAGATAGCTTGCTTCAATAAATCAGAATAATATTCTGAATCAATAACAGATTCAGGACATTAAATGTTAATTGCGATGAATATTGCTTTAAGAATGAGCCAGGGATAGTATCAGACCCAAAGTTGGAGTTACAGTTAGTTTATAAAGGGATAACATCATTCAGTTCGATAGATATATCATTGAAGTCAAGATTATCAAATGAACAAGTTATCTCATCCTGTGGAGAATAAATAGAGGCAAAATATTCGTTAAAAATTGAGCAAATACCAAAGTCTATTATAGCAGATTTGGACTCCCAAGAGATAGGGCGAGGAAAAGTTAGAAGATCTAAAGATCGAAGTATTATTTATAACAGGAATTAACGTCAGAAATGTCTGAAAGGCTTTGTAAATATATTAATTTATCAAGTTCAAATGACTCAAGGAGATCATTGCGCAATGATTTTAAGCGGCAAATATCAGAAAAATCGTTTTTTCTTTAATATTTGCGATGCTGAGATTCTGTTTTGTTATAGATGTGAAGAGTATGTGAAGATGTATATGATGGTAAAATACGACGCTTAAGTCGTTTCCGAGAAACAAATGTAGCTATAATTTCAAAAAAAGAGTCGTACCAATAAGAGGTATAAGACGAATTATTCACATAATAAGAGAATAATGACATTGAGAGAGCTAAGGAGAGTCCAATTGAGTTAGCCTGAGAAAACGAAAATTTTTAAATTGACAAGTCATTTTGCTTAAGAGGTAAAGTATTGAAGAAAATGGGATTTTGTAACTCTAGTTTCATACTCAGAGAAATTACAGCATAATGTAAAATGCTTTTGTTTTGAGCCAGATAATCTTCAACAGAAATATTATTGGAGTTTGTAAAAACCAAATACAAAATGTTGCCATTTAATGAGTTGGAAAACTAATAAGTTGCTTCATATTGTAGTCATTAAAAAAGTCTAAGAGTAATTGATCAAAATCGTTATTAGAAAACAAATGGGACCAATCTTTGAAAGGTTAAATAAAATCACCACAGACAAGAGCAATATGTTCGTTATCTTTTAAACCATATTAGGATAATCTGCTAAATACAGCGGTACAAACAGGTATTATATGATTTTCTGAAGGACGATAAGGACTGTTTGATGGTGGAATGTAAAAAATATTACTCGTAGGATATATTTGTAAAAATCTACTATAGTAGCACAAGCAAAGTTATTCATTGGGATGTCGTCAATTGAGTAGAACTGTAGGGAATATTTACAAATTATAAGGCAATCACCATGATCTTTAGAAGAATGACGATTATTTCGTGCAGCAACAATAAAAGGGGAATTTGGAAGTAAATTGTTAGAAAAAGTTTCTCCAATCCAGGTTTCGGTTATTCATAAAACGGATGAATCAAAAACAGTTGCATAGGAGAGCAAAGCCATACGTCATTGAAGGTTTATCATGCTTTGAATATTTAAACATAGAATCGAAGATTTATGATTACATGTAAAAAGAGATGAACTAGTTGAAGCAATATCAGAACATTGCGGCTGTAAAAAGTCTTTGTTGTTATTTGATTGATCTAGTCAAAAGGACACCTCAGAATGTTCACGATAAAGCTTTAGATTTCGGATTTGTAGTTCAGACTTTGGAATACCGTCAATATTGATCATATCATATCGTTTTTTCAATATTTTTTTCTCAATTTACCGATCAGAAGAGCTTAACTCAGGACGGATAATAATGTTGAATTGTGATCCTTTTAAATTATAGCATTTAGATAGAATTAGCCTTTTATTCCACTCATTTCCTAAATCAACAATTAAGACTCGTGTAGAATTAGCTTTTTTTCGATCAAACACGAAAAAGGATAAAAAATTCAACTTCTTTACTATTGACGAAAGACAAGACTTCGTTTGTTTTGGTAATGTCATGAGTTAGTTGTGCGTCAAGGCATTGGAAGATTACGGAGATATTAAAAAACTGACTATTGGGAAATATTGCCCACAAACAAGCCCCAACCCAATGAATTCTTTAGAATTTATAAGAATTGTGATGAAAAATAAATCTCATTTTAGTATGCAGATTTCATTTTGAGTTTTTAACATGCGCAGCTTTGGAAAAGTAAAATTATTTTTGCCAAGGATCATTGAACAAGCTGAATTGACATTAATTTTACACACTTGGCCACCTCTCCGTGCTGCCTGATATTTATGCATTGATGAAGAATAAAATGTAGAATCATACAGCAAATTTACACTCACTTTTGAAATTATTATCCAACCCACACCCAGCAAAATTTTTAGTTATTGTACACAACCCGAGTCCACAACTGCGCAGGAATGTCCGGCTCACATCCACCCTTGTTGACGATATTATAAAATTTAACAGATTTATTTAACAGAAAGAAAATGGTGCTTTACAATGCCAAGATTCTCTAACGAATGGCATTGTAACTGAGATGGTTTTTGTAGATAAAAATGATGTTGTTAAATTAATTCGTTCAGCATTAGAGGGTAAATTTCAAGTCATTTCACTAACAATCACAATTGATAAATTATAGAAATAAATAAAACTGATTTGTTATCCCATATTAACCTTAAACAGCCTGGCATTAGTGTTTTGCATTTTTAGATTTAACTCTCCCCATACCCGACCTGCGCTCGCTTATCTTGCC
>CABFPE010000348.1:239722-250589 GCA_900660155.1 Hofstenia miamia | reverse complement strand
CCCCAAATCATCACAGAAAGTGCTGAGCGGACAGTTTGTTGCGTGTAACGAGTGTTTAATCTTTAGTTACATGGTCATCAAATGTGTTTCCGGTATGACGTAAGCTGGCAAATCTTGGATTCGTCACTAAACATTTCTTGATGCCACATCTCAGGGGTGTAGTGTTGGTATTGACTGCAGAAGCGCAACCAGTCTCAAATGTTCTTTGAAGACAATCGGGGTTTGGCTGCTGGTTTGCACGATCAAAGGTCAAATGTAGTATTCAATGGTGTGTGTTGATACAATCTGCACTACCGCACTTAGATTTGCTTTGACTTCAGAAGATGAAGATAATGGTTGATTGATGACATAAAGGTGAATGAGACGGTCAGTCTGAGGGGTTGTCATGCTTGGTCTCCCAGACCGCTTAAGAGAGGAACATTTTTGCAGTTGCTGATAGCGAGTAACACTTCTGGATACCGAAGATACTGACACGCCCTTTCTAACAGCTATAGTGTGATAATTTTTCCCTCATCGTACAAGATATGAATTTGAACACGTTTTTTGGTTAAATTTCACTACCACAGACCATATTTCAAACTATAATGATAGTGCTTTTTCAGTGTAAATGTATTGTGTGTAAATCTAAAGTTGTGTTAATTTGATTGGCTAAATGAATCTGTTGTAAATTCTAAGAAAAAATAGGGAATTCCAGAAATTTTACTAAGTTTCCAGGAAATAGATTAAAACACGCTTTAGACAGGTTACTGTTCATAAGTAATTTTTTTAGTAATTTTATTTGTACAATATTAATGAATTGTTTTCATTTTAGAGAGGGACCTCGCCTCCTCGGCCCCTTCTTTATCCGCCCTTGCCACACTATACAACAGGAAGACAAGTTTGCCTAATTTTTTTTAAACACTTCCAAACATTTCAAAAATTTACCTGTAGAGAATGATCATTTTTTGCATATGTCAATAGTTTAATTTTTGGGAATACATTACGAAACCACAAGAGTCAAACTTATGTCCTGTGCATTTCTGCTTTAGCAAGAGTGTTGCTATAGCGTTATGCATCATCACTATTACCATCTCTGAATGTATGAAACGTAAAAATTCAATGAAACAAGTCCATATTTTCAGAGAAAATTCATCATAACTGTCAGAAGTATGCTGTAAAAATGATGCTAACAGCTATATTATGAAGTTGAATACCTACTGCTTACTTCAATCTACCATTGTGCACAGCGTAGAGTGTATACAGTGACCCTTAATCAAATAATCCAATCAATAATGTGTATGGGTAATACGAGGCACCAATATGACATCTATTACCATGCATAATCACTGTGGGTATGCTGTGTGTTGTGTAAGCTATTGATGTTTATGTTTTAAAAACTGACAAAACGCATTAAATCACTAGACCAAATATTTGTTGCTGAGAAATTTTTATCCCAACAGATTTTTGACAAAAAGCTGCCATGAATTGTACAAAAAACTAGCAAAGTAAATGAGTACTTTAATAATTTTGTGGAATTTTAAGGACATTAACACTCATATTATCACCGACTATTTTAAAAATGTCGCATACTTTAGAAGAAATTTCACAAAATAATATTTCCTAATGTATTAAGATAGGCTATATTAAGCATTTTCGCGCGCCATCTGTCGGGATAAAGATTTTTCGGCAACAAATATTTCGTCTAATGTAATATTCCAAATGAATAATGCACATTGAATGCCCTTAAAATGGTAATCAATTTCATCTGTTATAAATATAATTGAATTTTGCTTAAAGCTCAAATTCCCACCTCTATCCACCCCCTATTACATCCCCATTAATGAAAAATGTCTCAAAAATACTAGCACTAGCTCTCATGTGCATAAATATACACATTGAAATTTTTGTGAAGAATCTCAAAAATCATTGCAATTTTTGCATAAATTGCAGTTTATGCTTTTGTAATATTCATACAAAAATAATTGGACCACAACCCATTGAAAACATTGTAGGACTGCACTATCCATAAAAATAACAAAATCACAAATTAGGTCTAACTGTTGAAAGGCTATTCAGTTTATTTAAGCCCTTCCTACAACCACACATAATATTGGTAGAGTTTTGGCTTAATGGGCATAAAATTTAAAATACACTGCATTGTGATAATTGTTGAGGAATTTTAACTCTAATGGAGAATATTGCTTACCTTTAACAATCAAGAGCCATTGATAAAATGATATTATAACGATACTAGAAAACATAATATACCAAATATACACTGGATTTGATAAGCGATTTTCACTGGCT
This sequence comes from Hofstenia miamia, assembly GCA_900660155.1. Lineage (NCBI taxonomy): Eukaryota > Metazoa > Xenacoelomorpha > Acoela > Hofsteniidae > Hofstenia > Hofstenia miamia. Next base: position 248,303 of record CABFPE010000348.1, on the reverse strand, counting down.
TCAACTGCATGAGATAATTGGATCCCTCACGCATAAATTTGCATGCAAAACTTAGCAATTAGGAAAATGCTATGCTTCAAAGTAAAGACTGATTTTTCTGTTACTTTTAATTCTTAAAATTCTAATTGAGTTTAATACATGGCGATATATTGATGTTTTTGGGTAAAATCAAGCAGCTCAGAAGATATGGAACAGTCAGCTTCAAAGCGCTAATTCACTTTAAATAAATAGTAAATTTGCTGCAATTTCACAAAATTACATATAAAAACGGGTATTTTTATTGTTTATAAAATAGGTTTGAATAGAAACACTCAAAAACCCCAAAACGGAGAGGGCATGACGTTTTTTATGTTTAGTGTTTTTCTTCGGTATTCTTTAAGCATATTTTATAATTTCTCTACGTTTGGGCCCCAAGCTTTTGAAAATTTACTGAAAATAGAAATAACCCTAATATATATATATATATATATATAAGTATATATGTAAGACAAAAATATTGATATTTTAGTTCCAAGCAAAAAATGAACATCAAGTTGAATAAAATTTTAGTATAGAAAATAAAAAATTACTTCATAATTTTGCAATAAACTAAGTGTACAGTTCCCTGTTATTGGGTATTGACATCATATGATGCCCGAACATGTTACATTCTGCCAGCGACCGACATCATATGATGTTGATGCGAGTTGTAGTATAGCGGCGCCGGCATTATAAGATTACTTACTGTGCATTAGTCCAATCAGCACTGTTATTGACATCATATGATTCTAGTGTTATAAGCACGTGTACCGTACCTCCCAACAATTAACCCGATTTTTTAGGGACAAAATAGTGCCTAAAATTTTGGGGGTTGGCTTATTAGCCGGGTTCATTCTTAATCCATATTTTCCGAGTCCTTACAGGTCGGTAATTATTGCAAATACAATATACCACAGGTATATAATGGTACATTCATATTAATTTACGGTAGTAGAACACTTTATTCATGAACAATTTAAAATCCAAGAAATATAACCTCTCCTCCTCTGCGTCATCTCCGAACAGCAGGTCCCAGTCTTCCGGCGAGATATGGTCATCGTAGGGATCCTCTTCGTCATTGAGCTCCTTATCCGGCAAGTTCTGAACCGTACTCAAAATATCCAGGGGAAGGTCTCCCTACCATACCATGTCATGTTCGGTAAAATCGAGGGCATTCGATATACAGCACTTCTTGAAGGAGTGGACGATCGTCTCTTCTGTGATGGCATCCCATGTTTTTAGAACCCATTCGCATACAGTAGGCAGGTGAGCGGGTTTCATATTCCCAACAGCATGTGTAACATCGTAAATAGGATAAGACATCATTTCAATATACAGCTTTCATTTTAAGCTTTACCGGTAACCCCGACACCATGTCCCAGTATAACCATCGCACATACATGAGAACCACGAAATAACTTCCGTGTTCGATTGTTTTCCTGAAAATACACTTGAAAAAATCCTCGTCATTATTTTGGGGTCGGCTTAATTGGCGGTGCTAGCAAAAGTTCGTTTTTTAGGTCAGAAATCACCCTCGGCATGTTGGGAGAGTAGGTCTAATCGCCGGGAGGTATGGTAACTAGTTTCAAATAATAGTGACTGTCGGGAAGCAAAACTATGCTAAAGCGATGACGCTGTGAATGACAACGCTTAAATGAGTGGCGACCATTAACAGATTAAGTGAATTTGCTCGAAATTTCAGGACATCACTCTGTTTTTCCACAAAGGCTGCGATAAGCATATAAATATACTTTAAGCATAAATCTAAAATGACATCAACTTAAACTAGAAACTTAAATGTAAAATTTAACCAAAGCAAGATTTGAGATTTTCTTATTTACCTGCCCGCATATAATTTAAATATAATTGCCAAAGACTTTCGACCATGATTATGTGTTTTTGCAAAATATTTCAATGCATTGACCTAATACCAAAAACTTTGTTTATTAATCAGTTCAAGGTAATATTTTGCTTAAAATGTGCGATCTCTTAAAAAAATCCTCAGATGGTAATTAAGATGTCGGATTAATTGTGCAAATGTAGCATTGTGATAATAAAATTTTAACTAAGTAAAACAGAAGATTATGGAAGATAAACAGAGCCAGATCATGCTATTCCTCAAGAACCTGAAGTAGGTTATTTAGGGCAACATAATATGTTGCGAGGTTACATTCGCCAGTGCTAGCGGTGGTGTCTAAATACTTATACAGTGTTTTTCCAACTAACTGTAAACGAACTGAGGTATAAAATGGCAATAGTGCACTGAGAAGTACCACCAAGGTCATCTTTTTTATTTCAAAACTATTAACCTTAAACAGCCTGGGGATTTTTAAAAAATGTTCATGATCCTATAATCTATTCATTAATCTCTGCCACAGAAATAAGCTTTAGTAAACATTTTCAACATTCTGTTAATGCATGTTCCCCAATAGACCTACCAATGCCCCAAGATTTTCAAATTTGGAAATCGGCTTCGAGAAAATTCTTTGCAAATGTTGAAAACGGTTTGTCCTTTAAAATGGACGCTAGGCTGTTTAAGGTTAAAGATAAAACAACAAGTTTTCATAGTGAAAGATACACTTTTGACCTACATCATTGACAATTTTTCAAAAAAATATTATACTTTAGTTGCGATTTTATATGCAAATGAAGTTGTGGCACCAGCAATTTTTGAAAAAAATAAAGGGAAAAGAAACTAAATGAATTGAGCACTAAAAAACAGAAGGAAACAGTTTACTTAACTCATATTCTTTCTAGTTATTGTCAAATACTTACTCTAACAGGAAAACAAAAAACACTCTCAAGTTCAATCAGTATTACGTAATCACGGGAGTCATTTTCATAATTTTGAATAAACTGACATTTGTAAAATATGAATGAATAAATTAGAAATAAAGTAAAAAATAATCTTTATTTATGTTTCAAAAATAAAATATGTAACATAATAATATATATTAAGGTCACTCTCTAGGTCAAACTTCAAAAAAATTTTAAAATGAAATATTTCACAGCGCACATACCCCTTGCCCTATCACAAAGGTGTTGCCATTTTTTATACGGGGCTTAGCATCAATTCATTTAGTAACTTGGGCAACTATTTATATCGTATGCAATGATATTTATTCATTATTGTCTTACTGTATTCAAAATATAACACAAAATGAAAATTTCGTATTTTTCTAATTTGAAGTTTGACCCTCTGGCCCTCCCTGTGCTGAATTTATGCAACTAATTTGCAGCACAGACTTTCTAAACCCTTGTTTTATAAGATAATTACTTGTTGCCAATATATTATTGCTAAGCTGGGTCCAGTTACGAAAGGTCTATAAATACCGATGGAAGTAATAAAACATATAGGGGCGCGCCGCCGCAAACTTTTTTTCACCCTACAATTTTTTGACAACCCCGACCAATAACAATGATGACTCAATCAAATTTATTGCATTAATATATCGATATTTATCAAAATATTGTCTATGTTAAATGCATGTTTCACCAAAACACATTTGAATATTTGGCTAAAATGAATTATCTCAGACCTTGATGAAAAAAATTATTCCACTTTAACTTTATTTTGTTCCCAGATAGTTTTTTTGGAAAAATCAGAAAAATTCAGCTAAAAATAAATTTAAAAAAAAAAGTTATGGACAAAAAACGAGGCGAATCGGCCGCCTCTGTGTGTGTGTTTAGGTTTAACTATTTACTAAATTGTTCTGTCATAGGCATTTAAGCATGCTTTTCCATATGATTCAATTATAAGTAATGTAAATATATACAGTCTGTCCCATAAGTTACAACGACTTCTATAAAAAGAAAACAAGGTAAAGAAAATATATATTTCAAAACTTTATTGTAACGATTACGTAATTTCTAACAATTATTCTAAGGAACATGTAAAAAATTAATCATAAGGATCAACTTGAAGGCCTCCTAGTTCAATCTTGGGGTTTTATTTAAGAATATTTCCAAGAAATGGAATATCTGTTTTATAACAGTTTCAATTACTTCTATATTTCTACTATGTATCTTTAGATAGCCATTACTCTGCCAATTCTTATCCAATTCCTTAGCTCTTTTCACCATTCTTTAGAGCTCCTTTAGTTCTATATCCCAATGTTTCTATTATATTTATACTTACTATTCCCTTCCGTTATTAATTTATTATAACTTTATTTATAGGGTTTTTCGACTAGATCAACTAACCGATTTCGGAATGCTATCGCACTGCTAGTTTTTATCTTATGGATTAGGTTTATGTATCAAATTTTAGACAATCTCTAGCTCCGTGTAAAAATACTTTTTAACTGAAAGATATTATCTATTATTATTCGACATAGACATAGAATTATCATTAATAAAAGTCGTCGTAACTTATGGGACATACTGTACAACAACATTAATTATTTTGTATATTATTTTACTTTGGGGGTTAGATGAGAAAAAACATTACTTGTTTTAATATTGTAATGCTGAAAATCATGTTTTCAGTATTTTACTATTTTAGGAGACAGCTGCTCTAACTAATTATTTTGAATTGTAAGTGATAAAATAGCCAATTTTTTAACAACTTTCTCAGCTCAGATTGGTGTTGGTTTAAGAGAAAATCACAAATATGTGTAAGCGAAAGTTTATGTATCATGAATTTGCGAAATAAATGAAATTTTATTAAGGCTGATTTTGAGTGACTAATATTGAAGTTTTAAAGTGTGATAGACAACTGTGCAAATTGTTGGTGAAATCTTTTGTGTTTGAGTATAGGCAAGTTCTTACGTCTTAGCACATATTTTAATACGAGCCTTGCCATCCCTTACAGTAATAGCTCAACGAAAACTATCTTTGTGTTCATTAGTTGAATATAAACATATTTAGCAATTTTCGAGAAGACAAAAAAGCGAAGCTATTATACAGCGAAGGCCTTATATATTTATTTTATATTTCTTATATTGCCCAGAATCCTTCTACAAAAATCTTTAGTGCATAAAGTTACATATATATATATATATATATATATATATATATATATATATATATATATATAGTGTGCATAGCATGAACTATGACTAAATTCTACAGACATTAACTTATTTGCTATTAATTCTAAACAGCCTAGCGTCCGTTTTAAAGGCCAAACCGTTTTTCAAACTTTACAAAGAATTTTCTCCAAGCGTATTTCCAAATTTGAAAATCTGTGTAGGACTATTGGGGAACATACATTAATGCAATTTTGAAAATGTCTATTAAAGCTTATTGCTGTGGCAGAGATTTTTGAATTTATTAACAAGTTTTCTTATAAATGTTCGAATTTTTGAAAAAGCTATAAATTCTTTTTTTTACTTAGTGCTAATGTATTTAGAAGGTTTTGAGCTTCTGAAGGCAACAACGAACTTTGAATGTTTCTTAATACGTGCAAAGAAATTCCAAGCCTATTGAGGTGTGCGTGCGCAAAGTCAGAGATCATGGGGTCGAAGTCCTCTGCTACCGGAGACTTCATGCAACGGCACGCCTCGGTAGGACAATGCCAGCGAAAAGAAAAAGGAGACTCTGCTTTCAGATTGAGCACATTATTTAGGAGTTTTTGAACCATAAGCGCTTAAATTTTTTTTATCGGATCATGAAAAATGTTTAAAAATCACCATGCTTTTTAAGGTTAAACTATTTATTATATAATTATAAATATTTATTTAAATAAACAACAATATGCTAAGCAATTACGAATTACCCGTTTAAATTTTCTTTATTTTTAGTTTTGAACAAGCAAAGATGCCTGGTTTCAAGCTCCCTTTCAAAATATATTCCCTGAAACACGTGTAATATCTAGGAAGTTGTATATTTTCAAAAAACTGTGTCCTTTCTCCGGAAAATTTTGTTTAGCCATCCTAAGGTATGCATTTAAGCCTAAATACATGTCAAGATATTATGGCAGATATTCCACCTGCGTTTATCCCTGCATGCACCCTGCATTGATTATTTAACCTAATAACTTGGAATTTTAACGAATTTGTATCGAGTCGAGTTTTATATTTTTGCAAATTTACCTACCATTATATCGCGATTTATTTTAAATTTTTTCAATAGATAGCGTAAAGCCAATATATATATATATATATATATATATATATANATATTAGGACTGTGTGGGTACGGGTAGTACCCGCGGGTACCTGCGGGTATGGGCGGGTGCGCTAAAAGTTTTATGGGTACGGGAGGGTACGGGTAAGACATTTATGCCAACGGGTAAAATTCGGGTAGATTTAATTAACTTATTTTGTCTTATTGGATGAATTTGTTTATTTATTAATTTGCTTGTGCCTAGTTCTACTTGCAGCGTCTTCGATATATTTTATATACTCTCAATTATTCCCTACCAGAATTTCTCTAATAAAACATATTGTAGTGTATGATAAGATAATTCTATTTTAGTATAGAAATTTACATGTATTGTCAATAAATGATTTTTGCGACAGTATTAATATTCAATTTTTCTGGTTTAATTATTTACGGGCGAGTACTGGTACAACACTCACAGGTAAGGGTATGTACTGGTAAGGATTTCACAGGTACGGGCGGGTAAGGGTATCAATTATCCAGTAATGGGCGGATACGGTTATGAAAACCGCCTAGCCGCACACCTCTAATATATATTTAAATAGAATGTCAAAGACAAACTTTTAACTAGTTGCAGGTAAAGAAAACTGTCAGTGATGGGTATTTTCACAAAATATTGACCGAACTACATGTGCAGATTTGGCACAACAACAACCAGCCCTTCTCCGACAAAGCTAATAGACAACCGACTGGACTTGACAAAACGTTGCATTATCCGATTTTATCCAAACGACCAAAGTTGATCTTAATTTAAATTCACAAATAATGAAATGGCCTTTATTTGTACCTTTGTGTTACTATTCTATTATATATGGCAGCAACTTAAAATGGTAAATATTCAAAATTTAATGCAATACTGGAAAATATTATCCACATGCCGTACCCGGCTCGAAGCATATACTCAGATAAACTGATGCTAATTCTTGTCTTCATGGATGATGTTCATGAGACCTCTGAGGTCATTTGGATGCAAATATCAAATATTTTTCCATATTTTGAATATTGAAAAAACAATTCAGTCTCTGAACATTTAAATTTAAAATATATTTTTACATTAGAAAGGTAGTTCGTCAATTAGTTTCTTCTCATTATTTACTCTTAAGCATGTGAACAAGGCAACTCATGAAGGCATTTAAGTGCAAATACAGCTCATTAGAAGCATTTAACCACTTCCCCGCTAAAGTTCAACAGGATTCCTCAGAATTGAAGCAAGTCATTAGTAAAGATTTCCATGACATTAAAGCATTAGAGATTCCTAACACTTTAACCTTTTAAGTATTTTTCTTTCAAACATTTTGTCTTCATGCACCTTTGGAATTTCTGCAATTTCTGATTAAATCAATGATCGGCAGCGATTTTTGGCACATCTCACAGAAATTAACGCAAACTAGATAAAGAAGATTTGATTAACATAAAATTCAACATGAGTTTCAAATTTTTCAAAAATGCTGTTTTCAATTTTTTTTGAACGCAGGGAGCACCATTATTTTGAAAAGATGGTACTGGTCACTGACAAATTATTTAATTTGAAAATTAAGGTGTCCTTGAGAATTCATTATACGAACACCCTTTGAGTTAAACATTAGAATCCACCAATTTGATGATCACTTGTCGCCTTTTTGTCATACCAGCTTTTAACGTTGCGTGCAACATCACATTTACTAGTGCTTGAGAATTTTACATATTGATAAAAATTATCTACTGTGCATTGAACTATAATATTTTTCAATTACAATCTCATTCCAAATAAATTTTCAATCACTGCTAACTTCATTCAACTCTTTGCCGATTCAAATTACTTTTAGAATAAAGCCACTTAGCAGACTCAATTGGAAATTAAAGATGTTTTTAAACTATGCAATGCAAATTATAAGTGAATTGGACAAACATTCGCAGTTGAGTGAACAGAATTCATACGATTGTCAAAACCTGTACCATTGATGCAACTTTTCACGTAATATATTGTAGGCTTAATTACTTGTTAAAAAACTTATTACATTCTGAGATTCATCCAGAAACATTAGGAGGAATGCAATTCCCCTCTTAAGTTATTAGAAAATCCTTAATAGCTTTATCGCTTTTACAGTTATAAATGTGTTGAATTTTTTGAATTTATTTCGTTTTAATAAATATTCATATCAATGCCTAAGTTCATGGTTGCCTTTATAGCAAAAATTGCACATATAATTCAGATGATGCCATGACTGCTTCAAGCTTGGGCATAGGCATAGTGACTCAACTATGATAAAATACGAATTTATCACTCTGTTTTTGGAGGTTATAGCCACTCTCCCTCAATGCAACAGATAGCTCTTCGAAAGCAATATAGCCAGCACCAATATTAAAATCATTAACATACAAAAGTCAACTCTATTGCTTTTATTGACAATATGTATACATATATATATATATATATATATATATATATATATATATATATATTAGGACTGTGTGGGTA
>CABFPE010000348.1:205540-230223 GCA_900660155.1 Hofstenia miamia | reverse complement strand
TATATATATATATACTAATACCTCCATCTCCGTAGTATGGTTTTTGCAAAAAAGTGCTACATAGAGGGCGGCGAGGAAAATTTTCCATACATAGGGATTTTGGGTTTTTGTCCGAAAGTTTAATTTTTGGCTATTACTCGCTAAAAAATTTATCGATCCCTTAAATATTTTGCATGAAGGTAGTGACTACTAAAAGACTACGTCCTACAAAAATTCAGGAATTTATGTGGGAAATTCAGCTTATATGGTATTAGTATATATATACTTGTCACTTATATATATATATATATATACTTGTTAAGTAAAATTATTTCCAATGTTGTTCATCGTCCATCAACTATTATTTGTTAAGCAAACATAGAGCATAGACAATGCATGCTATATTTAACGGTTCAAACTGTTCCAACTTCACATCAACTCACACAAGAGAAATTTCCCTAATTTATATATATATATATATATATATTACTGTTATAGTGTTTCATTGAATATATTTAATATGACATAAAATTTAGAATATTATCTTTGTAACTCATGATAGTAACAATTTAGAATTCAGCAGCAATAGAAAAATATTTTATGAAGCATATTTATGCGCTAATTGAAATGGCGCAATAATATTCATACTAAATATTACTAATATAGAATTGATTTAGTATTGATGATGTACATAAAATGCTTCATCATGATTATGTTGTAATTTGGCAGTTTGTTAGCTTCATCAAACCACAAAATCTTCGATATAGTTCTCAGTTTTTATTCATACTAGTAATATATAGTAATATATAGCGCAAATGTATTATTAAATTTCTGAATTATAAATATTTTATTATAATACTATCTAAAAAATTATATATTAGATGGCAAAATTTACTATGAGAACAGCTCCATAGCTGCAAGCAACTAATTATCAATTTTCTTTGTACTGCAGCTATGCATGCATCAGATGAATAATTGTAAAACATATACTTTTTAGTTATTGTATCTATAATCACATTTAAGAATCTCAGGCAGTTACCGCACATTTTGGTTGCTAATTTGGCACTGTTTGACTTGGGCGTCATGTCAATGAATGTTCTTTCTATAATGGGCACTATTTTTGGCAAAACAATTTTTACAACTACTTTTTGCGAAATATCTGGTACAATTTGCATGATATCTTGCTATGGGTCTCTTTGGTCTATTATGGCAATAGCCATTAACAGGTAAGATTTTTGTTTTTGTAGTTACACCCCAATAATAATTTTTTAAGGCCTGTTGCATATTTATAATAAAAGTTCAAGATTTTGATACCTCAAATTTTCGCATACACTAATTATGCATGCTTCACTTTAACAAATAATTTCTCTGAACACTTTCTATTCGCATACATTTTCTATAAGATTAAAAACTATTCCTCCGAAAAATGCAAACATTAGACTAATTAGTTACAATTTTAAGGAATATGTGTAAAGGATATATGAGATCAGAATATCTGAAGTGTTTATTACATGCATAGACTTTCTTCAATATCTATATTACATTTTGTAATAATATCATGCAAAATGGAATCCATTAGCATTATCGGAAATCCAGCATTAAAAATACTCCCCAATTCCTGTGTTATTGTTATAATTTGCATTGGCAATTGCCATCAATAAATATAAACTTTCCATAGCGTGATTTATTGAACATGTTTATCACTTTTATATTGATTAAAATAATATAACTAGAATAATTAATTTTTGATATTTTGAGATATTATATCAAGAGAAATAATTCATATTTTAGAATTTTGCAGAGTGTTAATTCCCTGCTATTTTTCAACATGGAATTCAACAATTTCCATTGGACTATCAAACAAACACTGTGTAATTAAAAGAAGCATCAACACTATAATATATTTACAAAAATTACTTTACAGCGAAATTAACTCACTTCTGAAATTTACAATAATAACATTGAGCTGTCTGAGAAAAATAATACTTCATTGATATTTGATTTCATACAGCCAAATTTTGATTAATATTCAAATTCTAAAATAATTCAGATAACCTGAGTGCTTCTTAGATACATTTTTATATGTCACAATGCTTTATACCGCTCAATATTTACAATAAAAGGAACGCTGGCATTCACCGTATCAATATGGTTGGTTACAATTCTCTTGGATGCACCAAACATGCGTTGGTTTGGATATGGGAAGCATGCATTTGAAAATTACAGCCTTCACTGTGCCTTTCTAGCCGCTGATGACTGGTGGTATAACCTCTTCTTTTATACTGGAATTGCATTTTTCCTACCCTGTTGTATTACTGCATTCTGTTATTATTCAATTTGGAAATCAGCAACTAGTAAGTAGATTCACTTGAGAAAAGTATTGTAATTACACTTGAAAAAATTAGTAATAATCAATCCAGCAAAAAAAAATGACGCTGATTTCACTTGCGAGACGAAAAGTTATTTAGATATTTGCAATATATTGGAGAATATCTGTTATTACTAAACTTTCCAAAGTTTTTTTTCAATTTATGTTTTTTCTGGCTATATCCCTCCATTTATTGCTTAATTGCTGTGTATGCGTTACTCTAAAAGAACAACGATCCCATTTTAAAATTCGGAGTTTTTTAATTATGAACCAGGACATGAATAAATGTCATTACAAACAATTCCTTAGCAACCTCTTCTGAACCTAATGCTTGAATTTTGTAAATTGTGCGCAAAAATAACCGTCTCTAGTGTACTGGCTGCCTGTTTAAGTCTAATTGCCGTTGCTTTTTTCTGCAAGAATTTAGCTTAAAACAAATGTAACGGAATACTTTTGGATAACAAAGGTGCTTCTTTTGCTTATTTCAATCAAAGTTTTCATAACTAAGTAAAAGAAGAAAAATAGCTAAAAATTTTAAGCATTCGAAATTGAAACTTCAAAAATTTTTTTTAAAATTAGTAAAGTTTTAGAAATCAATGTAGTTGCAAATAATTATACTTGCATAATGAACCGCTTACACAATGTTATAGTATTTATCATTAACCTAGTTTTTATTGGGAATAATTAAATAATTTTTCAATACATCCTTGACACAATATTAAACACGTTTTAAAGAAAAAATTATGCCGACGCCGAAATCAAGTTTACCAAATAATAATTATATTGTTTTCAATAACTTAATAGAGAATATTTTGCTTGCAGCTATAGTTTGATTTGATTCAACTACTATCATTACATTGCTTCTTTAGTTAATCTTCATAATTTAGAAATGTCAGGGAAAGTCAGCGAGCAGCGTCAAAACGAACAGAAGCAGCTGACTAAATCTTTGATTATCATTTTCTGTGTCTTCATTATTACGTGGTTTCCAAATAGCATGTTTGTTGCATTTTCTGGATTTTGGGACCCACACATTATTCCATTTGGTAAATGTTTTCTATTGGAACATTAAGTTGATTATCAAAAAATATTCACAAAAATTCCACTCACGCTGTTAAATAACATCACAAAGGTTGAAACATATCAAAAATTTTTAGGTAGCAAAAGTGTTTGTTGCTTCTTCAATACATATATTTGATTCTATTTTATTAAGTCCAAAAAATTTAAAATGAATTATCCGTTTCCTTTGATATATATATATATATACATATATATATAATTGAATTTGTTATAACAATTGCAATTAGAATTTATATAATTTAAGTTAATAAAATTTGAGTTTCAGATGAATTAAACTTTAATTATTTATTTTGTGTAAATCCTGACTTTGCTTAGTTTAGAAGGCTGGCTTCTTGTTGAAATTGGCTCCCATGGAAACAGTGCAATTAATTTCCTGGTTTATGGTTTTACTCATTCCGGTTTTCGAAAAGCCTATTTATCAATTGGACATAATCTCCTGCCTTGTATAATAGGAAATCCAAATTAAACAGTGTTTCATTTTACTCTGGAAAATGACTTTCGATTGTATAATTTTTAATCAACTGTATCAAGCTTATTAGTCTTGCTCATACTGTGTACAAAGTGTTATTTAAAAATTATGAACATTTACAACGATAAAGACGTTGAATTTTGAATAAATTCGATTTAGTTTTGCAAAAGTATGTGTACTGCATGTATTGATGGATTGCCACTGCAATGTAGGATTATACTGTTCATGTAGTCTCATATTTGTGCTTCTTGCCAATTTTTACGAAAAGATCTGCCCTAATTTATTGTAGGGGTGAACATACAAAACTCCATAAAATCTATCTAATATTTCTAAGATCCTCCAAACAGAAACACATTCAAATACACACAACTTTTCCTTACAATAGGATATTTTACATACAATATTCCATAAAAAAAATAATAATAATAGTAAGAGCTAAAAAAATTTATTGCTCAATATATGTATACAAAAATCTACAAACTAACACATATCAAAAAAATAAAATAAAAACAAATATTGAACTACAAATGAATATGTACAATATATAATAATATAATCAATGTTTGTGTGAGTGTTTCTGTAAATGCTCAGTGTTGGATGTATGTTTCGCGGACATAAACTCTATTACCGTCCCCTAATGTATATTGTTTTACTAGAAAAAATTTTTCCAATTTTTTTTATAAACTTTTTATAGTTTTTTTCTATTTGAGTTTTATAATCTAAATTATTTCACAATTTAATTGTTATGTGATGAAGGCCATTAGAATTTTTATCTAAACGCAAATATTTTGCGATCGGTCATTTAATTCAATAAAGGAGAGAAGTTTGTTAAGAATTGAATTTCAATAAGATTGATAGCATATGCATGCGAATTTGGTAGAACGGAAATAATATTTAATATTTATTGTGATATACTGAAGTTCGTCATGCTTTTGCGCAAAACTAAGAGTTTTTAACGCCAAATTTAATATGTCTTTGATAAAAGTGTGCAATACTTCGAATTTAGGTTATTTTAAAGAAAAGAACAGTTTTGAAAATGAGCCAAACAAAGCATGTATCAGTTGTTTATAATAATCGGTTGATATTTCATTGCGTAAATGATAATTCTATCTAATGCTAAAAAGAAGCTGTTAAAATTTTAATTCCTTATCTATCTCAACATCTAAATAGTTTATTGATTCACTTTGTTTTATTGCGTCATTATTTATCTTTATTCAATATTGCATATTAGATTTCTTTGTGTTTTCGGTGAGAATATAAATTGCGTTTTTTCTATATTTACTTTTAGTTAATTGCTCGTAAAATAATCGTTGAAATTTTCTACATCTGCTTAGGGATTTTTGCGGTACTTATAAGGCATGTGTCGTCGGCATATTACTAAATATCACTGTGCATTAAATGCTTTATTATATCATTTACCTAAATTGTGAATAATATAGGACCAAGTGCAATTCCTCAGAGTACTCCACCGTCGGTTGTAATATATTTTGACTTTTTTACCATTTATGTAATATTATACGCTGTTGTCTGTTTACTAAGAAATTCATGATTAATTTATTGGGTTATAACCAAAGTTATAATTTATGAGCAAATCTTGCAAAATATCAAAATTGAATGCCCTACTTAAATCGAGTAATGCCACGCCAAAGCTACAGTTATTAAAAGATACATTGTACTTAATTTGTTGCACGAAACCCAAATTGCTTATTCGATAGGATGTTTTTGGAGTTTAGGAAAGTGCTTATTTTGAAAAGAGCTTTCTGAAAGGATGTGCAATACAATTGAGTCAATAGTTCTTTGCGTTTAAGGTAACACCTTTTTATATATAGGATTTATGTCTGATTTTTTTATCATGTTTGGAAGCTCACAATCAATAATACACTGTGTAAAAAATTTTTTTGTTGAGTACATTTTTTTGGTGTTTCTGATCAATTTGATATTGCTAAAAACGAATTTGATGTCATTTTCACAGTAGAAGCAATACTTTAGGAAATATCATGAAATGAAGTTTATGGCCTAAATAGATGATTGAAGTATGCTCCTGCGAGTTGAAATGTTTAGGTTCGAGTCGAGTTAAAATTATATTTAGATTTATTATTCTCGTAAAGCTAAGCTATTTATAACTATGCTGCAGAGAAGAGATACAATATGCTAAATTTAATTGCGAGAAACCAAGTTTGATTATTTACAAATTGAGGTAAATTATGAAAGTTTGTTGGATTCTTTGAAATTATAGGCAAACATGGAAGAAAAATAAATAAAATTGAAACAAACATTGAGTTGGGTTCGAGTACTCGAAATGTCAAGTTGAGTTTTGGCCCTCGAGTCGAGTTTAAGTACTCTAACACGAATTGAACTCAACTCAAATTTCGAGTACTCGCAGGGCCCTAGATTGAATATACAAATCGGAAATTGTATTAGAATTGAGATTTTAAAAATCATCAAATGAATTTTATAATTGCATATGGACATCTAATTTTATCTTGATTTTAACCATAGTAGATGTTTTCTGTACATCCAAAGCCCATGAGGCCGAAAGATAGTCTAAACTGGATCATCGATGCAAAAATATGATATTCTCTGCCCAAGAAGAGCTCTCATTGTGAGAAGGTTGAGGACAACATGCGATTGTTGTAATATCGTTTTTGTAGGTGATGGCTTCCTCAAGTTTTTTTCGATATTTTCTTTCTTCTTTCAACGAATGGGATGATCAATCACTTTTTTGTAAAGGCATTATAATGTCTTCTTGATAAGCTTCCTTAGAGGTATTACACTTCCATAACAGCGTACGTGGAAAAGTATGAGTAATTACAATACATGCAAGATGAATAAATTTATCTTTGCAAATCTCACATTTTAAAGTATTTTTGCTAACATTACATTTGCTTGGTAAATCAAATAACCAACTGGTTGCGTCGACAACATTAGGAACATTTTAGAAGAATAATGAAGATCTCAAGAATTTGTGTTAGAAAATCCACTATCCTGCACTTCTCGAAATGGCATTGCAATTCCTGATATCTTAACATACTTGAAAAACTGCAACAACACTGTAGAAAATGGAAATTACCACTTGGAAATTACAAGAAAAGATTATTAAAACTGAACATATTGCCTATTTCTTTCATATCTGCTTCATATCTGCTTTAACTAAACAAACGTTGAAACCATTAAGTAGATTTAAATTATAAAGATTTTATCAACATTTTCATTCCTCGCACATCAACAAGAAGATCAACCAAAACACTTTTCACGTCAAAATATCTGAATAAAAATTGTAAAAGTAATTTATTTTTCCACAGAATTGTTAAAGTAGCAAATTATAGAGGTTCATCTATTCGATTGTGTAAAAAAAGGTTTCAAAAGCATTAAATTCATTTTTTTTAAATTATTTCTCGAAATATTACAGCATTACTAATCGTTGTTCTTTTCATCTTCTATGCAATTGCTCTTGTTGCAAAGAAAAGAACTCTTATTTATTTTGTACATAATTTTTATTTATTTGTAACTTTCTTTTAGAAATTATAGTCTTTTAATAAAAAAATAAATATCAGATTGGCTCATTGTTCATTGAAATTTTTCTTAAGTTTGACATGCGTACTATAATATAAGGATATTTAAGATAAATGCGGTAAGGTACAGGTTCACAAGATGAGTTGATAGCAGTTTATACAAGAAAATCCCTTCTTCAAAGACAAAAAATAACAGTCACTATTATGGTTTCATAATTCATGCTAAACATGAAGAACCAAAAATGATAAAGGTTGGTAATCTTCAACTAGCCAGGAATCTAACATAGTATGGCAGCTGGAATCAGTGGGGCATGCGGCATTATGTTGCAGGGTGGACCACAGTAAATATAAAATTTTTAATTTTCAACAAATATTACACTGATACATGAATAAATTTGCTGATAATTTTTTTAAGTAACTCAATGCTAAACAAAATATGAAAATGTAACAATGAAATTCAATGATCCTCGACCACTATATAAACCAACAGCAAACATTTTAAACCAGTAACTGAAACTATAAAAAATCTAAATTTTGAACAAGCTCATCTATTTTCTTATTACTGACATGACTACTAATATAATAGGCTTTGCCGTGTTTGTGTTTGTTTTGTTGTATATATTGTCAGTCCAAGGCAGCCCAGTCCTTAGTAAAATGAAATTATGTTCAATTCATTTTGAAACATAGTGATTTTGAGTTCAAGAAGGTTGAAATAGGTATTAAAAGTCAAATTTTAATAGTGTTTCCAAATCCTAATGAAGTTGAGGTTCTTGGGATAGGATCTTAGTAGGATTGTTATGGTATGGTTTTGATCACATTTATTCATTTAATCCGCCTGTCTGAAAGTTTCAACAGAAAGTATATGTTTCTAATTTTTCACCTAATTTCCTCATATCCTAGACAATAGATTGAGTCTATCCATCTCCATGGCCTACTGATTATAGATTAAAAAATTATTATGCGACCTGCACTTATCAGAATTAAATATTTAAAAATCATTTGAAAGCAGTTTTTCTTACACATCTTAAAAAGCAAACAGAATTTGAATATGACCAATAATAAATGAAATATTCAATTACAAACTTTGAGAGTTTAAGAATTTTCAAAGGTGTTTAACATTCACTAGCTTTTTATTTGTTTGCCATTTGTACATGTTGCACATAAAATTTTTACAACAATACAACAAACTATATACAATTGTACAACTACAAACATCAATTTCAAATAAAAAAAACACAAAAACACAACACTTAAAACACAGTATTGTATGTATTAATACAAATAAAAATGTAAAAATGTCAAGTCTCATTTCGCTATGTGTTTAGACGTTTAGATGTTCCTAATTATATTCTTTAGCTAACAAGTTTTCTTTCAGTAGCTTCTTGAATGTTCCTAGAGACATACAGTTTATAATATTTTTGTTTAAATTATTCCACAAATTGCATGTGGACACTGTGTACAAGTCCTACCATTCTTTTTGGTTAATTTGATATTTATTTATGCAATTTCTTGTTCTGTTTTTCACGGATAAGAGGTTGTTTTTAAAACATTTTAAGTTTGAAAAATTTTTTATTTAGCTAAAGAGATATAATAAACAGACATCTTGCATGTGATATATTGGAGGTAATATTGCATGGTGTCGGAGTATACGACCGGTATGTTGTCTATTTACGCTAAACATTTCAGATATTGACCAGTTAAATACTTTATTAAAACATTGTTTCTGCTGCAAGGTGAATCCAGTGAGCAAAACACATAAGTATGCAAATTGGCTCCTGATGAACGCATATATCAAGTTCTTGCTTTTTGTGAAAGGTTTATTGGTTCTTATGTATTGGACTCTTGTTGCCATTCTTTTGATCTTCTTGTTAATGAAATCTTTGAATTTTAGCTCTCTATCTATTTCTACACCTAAATATGTAACTGCTACTCTGTAAAATTGGATTGCCAGCACCTGGAACTTTGAGCTTTAAACCTTTGGAAGCACATTTCATACTGTTTGGAGTGAAGACTATAAACTGTGCTTTTTCAGGTTAAGTGTTAACTTATTTCTTGAAAAAATAACAGTTGAGCATTTCGAATATTTTTCTGCAGATTCTTTGTGGAAGGGAAGGGACTTTCATTTGCACAAGCTATACATGTACATGTACATGTATCATCTGTGAACTGCATCAATTTGCAAGTTTTGTCTATGCAGAAAATTATATCATTTAAATATAAGCTAAAAATGATAGGGCCCATAAAAGAACCTTGTGGGACACCTTGTTCTACCCTGAAATATACGGAAAATGTTCCGTTTACACACTGTTTGTATTCTATTTGTTAGAAAGCTTCTTATAAACGTTCTAGCATTCGAATCAAATCCGTAACTTTTCAACTTGTTATCAAGTATCTTGTAATCTGTTTAGTTCACATCTATTATTTTCCGTAATGTTTAGTAATGCCTCTGTTATTTCAATTTTATCCTGAATCCCAAACTGATTTTCCATTATTATGTTATTTGTTTTTAGGTGTTCCTTAATTTGTTTGGAAAGAACAGTTTCAAACAGTTTTGCAAATTCACTATTCACTGCTATTGGTCTGTAGTTATTTGGGTTTGCTGGGTCTCTATTTTTAAATATTGGAGTAATATCTGAGCTTCTGGAAATATATTAGTGTGTATAGCAAAGTTATATGTAAATAATAGATATTCTTTGAAAATTTCTTGATAATCATTAATTATAAATATAGAAATACCAACGCTTTCACTAGATTTCCTTGAAATGACCCTATCTAGCTCATATTTATTTATATATTTAAAACAAAAGCTATTTTTACATTGAAATATAGTCCAAGTATGGTGATTCGTTGCCTTTGTATGTTCCTAACTCCTTAAATTTATTATTTAGACAATTTGCAATGTCTTTAGCATTTACTATGTGTTTCTTCATTCATTTTTAGTTCGTGTATTTGGCTGTCTAGCCCTTTGCCTCTGGTTAATGAAAGCCCACTTGTCATGAAAATGTTCTAGATTATTAAATTGCATTCTACCAATTTTATTTCTGTGCTCTCTTTTTAAGTTTCGTAGTTTTTTACGTACTAATTTGTAGGTTCCTAATATTGCATCAGATTTTACAGAGCTGAGTTTCTTCCATAAAATCCTTTTTTCCTTTTCTAAAGCTTTGATTTTGTCTTTGTTTACAGTTAATTTTTCACTTGCCTTATGCATCACCACTTTTTTGGTGCAGCTTTGTTTAGACATTTGACAATTTCTTCCATTATGAACTTCATCATGGAATTTGCCGAATTCAATGTATAAATTCTTTGACAAGAGATGTTAAGCAGCATTTCTCGAAATTTTTTTGTCATTAAAATTAGCAAAGCTTCTACATAATACCTATTTTCATGTATTCACAATATTTTCAGTGTCTGAAACATATAGACAAATGTTATGGTCAGAAAACGATTTGAAAAAATATTTGTGAAATTCAAGTGTTGAATTACTAATGCAGTAATCATTTAGTTGCTCCACTTCTAGTTGGTTTAACTGTGTTTTTAGTCTCTAGATGCATGTCATCACAGAAAACATTAATTATAATAGATTTTTTACCTAACTTGTTTATGTTTAAGTCTCCAAGAATAAAAATATCCTTATTTAGTTCCATACCACTTTCAATCTCTTCATTTTTATGCAAATTAAACTCTCTACTGAATTGCTTTTTGGGATTCTAACAAGCATTGATTAGTCCTTCAAAGTTACATCTGCTACTTTTTTTGTTTCAACCCAAAGAGATTCGAATTTTGAATACGCTACTTCTAAATCAGCTCTCCTTATTGGTCTCATATACTTAGGTACAATAATTAGTAATTCTCCACCTCTTGTTTCTCTATCTTTATGAAAGGCTGAGTATCTCTTTTTATCAAAGTTGAATAGATCTACTGGTGTAAAATAATTTTACGCATTTTTTAAAACTGTTGACTACTGATTTTAAGTCTGAACTAGCACATAGGGTGGAACCAGGATTAGTTTCAATCTCACCAGACAATAAAAGTATGTTTGTATTTTGATTAAAATGTATTGGGTATGGTGAATAAGGATAGTCACAATTTTTATGTGTAAATTAACACTATGAGATAAGTACCTCATTTTAAAAGATATAGAAGCCTTCTTGCAAGATTTTTTTATATCAGATTGTACCTCGTTTTCCAAATTATGTTGCTTCGAATTGTTGATCTCTAAGGCTTCACAATAACTTCTTCCAAATTTTATGTAATTTGAATTGAATGTTCGGTTTGATCTCTGCATAATTTGTGGAAGTCTGTTTTTAATCTTGTTTTTGATTATTTCATAATGATTGAAGAATTTTTTAATTTCTATCAAACATTGCTAATCCACATTTTGACAAATGTATGCCATCTTATGCAAGCAATTTACTATTTATTTGAAGGTTGTTTTCGCGTAATAAGAACCTGTGAAACACCTTAACAATGTTGATCTTTTTGTTTTGTTCTTCAATTTCATTTAATACTTCAATAAAGTATTGTGTATATCTATTTTTTGAGATATTTTCATCTTGTATTATTGGTGCAAATTCAGTAAGAAATAATTGCTTATAGGAGAACTTTTGTTGAAGTTCTTCCAATAACATCAAAATCTCATTACTAAATTTTTCCATACCACTAGATTTGTCATCCACAGCGCCTAGTGCATCTATAAGTCCAGTATTCACTATTAAAGTATGGATATCCATTTTTATAAGATTTCACAATTTTCTTAAGATCGTCAGTGTTCTTACCTTTGCTTGAATGAAAACAACACCTTTGGTTTATAATAAACCTATCTATATCAATATGTTTAAATATTGAGTTTCCAACACAAGAAATTGTGGTATCTGTAGGTATTTATTTGATGACACTACTTTCTAAAATTGGAGCATTTGCAGTAGTAAATTCGATACTACCCTTGACTTACTTGTTTTGTTGTGTTTGAGATAATGTACACTCAAAAACAATTTCCGTCTCAAAATGAATTGAATTTAAAGTTTGAGCGCCAAGCTTGTTTTTCATTTCAACTCTAGCCAATTCAAATAAGCATAATATTGCTTCTCCTGCCAGTTCTTTGTTCAGTTTATGGAATAGAACATGAAGTGGTGTTTTAGCTTGTGAACCTTTGAACTGTTATGCCTTTGAAAATATCAATTTTTGTCTTATCTGCAAGAGCTTTAGTCATGTTAACACAACTTTAGTTTCCCATGACTATTACTATAGTTTGTAGAATCTTTATTTAATATCTTTGAAATTTCTAGATATATTGACCTCAAAATATGTATAAAATATGAAATTTTCATGCAATTCAAGAATTTGTCAAAATGGTTGAAATAATCAAGCAGGTATTTATCAGTATTTTAGTGTGAAATAGTAAAAAGGGGCAGATCTTAGCATACTATATACTATTTAATAGTGCAACATCAAGCACATGTTGTTTTAGAATTAAAGTTGTAGCTATAACATTGAATGGCTGAATATAAAAAACCTATAAGATTTGGAAATGTTTTACAAAGTAGACTATTTTTAGTATGCCATATAGCTTGTTCAGTATCTATCCTATCTTCAAAATTGTAGTAGTATTTGATTTTTCATCAATAAATCTAGGAACAAACTTATTTTTAGGGTGTCTGCAAGTAAAATTTGAAAAATAGCTTAATTTTGAAAATTGGCCAGCTTTGAGGAGATAAGCAGTTGAAGGGACATTTAATGTAGTGGTTAAGCAGAGAAAGTTTATCTCACGGCTCACACCACCTTTTGTAGGCACTATGCGCTATTGCATTAGTTCTGAACACTTGTTTCTCAAAAGGGCTACTATTTTATTTTATTCCACCTTTGCAAATGTGCTCAGTTTTTGATTGGCCATTGATTTACAATATTGCATGTGTATTGTTTAAAGTAGCGTGCACACTTACAACTTTTAACTCAATCTTTCTTGATTTAATGAGGTGCACAACAAAAGTTGTAAGTATGTACGCAATTTCAACTTTGTTGTAAGCCTAATTTGAAGAGCTAAATTGGTTCTACTTTTGTGCACATTTTATGATTTCGTGGGTGTGTGATTCCAACTTTGTTGTGAACTTTTAATTCATATATTGCGATTTTGTCATTTCTCACAGAGAAAAAATTTAACTGCGCATTATTATTTACATAACTGATTATAAAATTATACAAAATCCTTTCAAAATGAGGTCTTCTTTCTTCAGATTGCTTGATTGTATTGATTTATGTACATTTTACTGGTAGATTCAAATTTTTAAAAATGTCAATACATATAATTCAACCAAAAAGTTGTGCACAAAGTTGTGTGTAAAAAAAATATTTTTGCATTGAACTTTGTAATTACCCAAAAAATTGCGCGCAAAGTTGTAAGTGTGTACGCTATTTTAGAGAAAGGTGAATGGGGGAAATTTGTTCCGCCTTCTGATAAACAATTCTGATTGGGTAAATTGTAAAATTGAAGGTATACACCAACTGGCCAAAAGTTGCATTACAAATTGTACTTACTGCTGTACTATTTGTTTTTATTTTTTAATATTTTGCCATTTTAGACAAACTAGCTATCTACATGTACATTGTTTGTGTAATATCATACTCTGTTTATTTAATTCAAATTTGGGGTAATAAATTAGTTTTGATTGCCATTTAATATTGTATTTTTCAAGGTGGATCAAGTTCACCTTGCCCAACCATAGCCACTTGCTGGAATGTATTAGTTGGGTGTCAAGATCCAATGCAAAAAAAAATTAATATGCATCAGAATATTTCATTTGCCTCAACCCAATATTTGTATAGTTGACACACAGTTTTTGTGCAAAATCATTAACTATTCTAAAAGATAATAGTTAAAAATGAATTAAGAAAAGAGAAAATATATATTTCACATTATAATACAAAAGCATTCTAAAGCCATGTTTACACTGGTTCAACTTGAGGAATTCGTCAAGTGAATTCAATAGCACATGGACGTGTTTACATCTGTTCCTCATGTTGATTTCATTTGACAATTTCAATAGCACATGGTCGCTTTTACATTTGTTTATCATGTTAAATTTGTTTGACGATTTGAGTAAATCCCCAATGTAACCCCCCACAAAATTGAAAGTGAAAGCGCACAGAGGAGAAGAACGGAATATATTTTTGCTATTGAATTCCTCAAAGTATACAAAGTTTCTATTTTAATAGGCAAAAAACAACTTAATTATAGAATTTTTCTAAATTTTATGAATTACAAATGCTTCAATAAACAAAATATTCATCAATATTAAAATTTCTTTATATATATATATATATATATGTATATGTATATATATGTAGTTATACTGACCGCTGTGGACAAAACTGGGCCTTCATTTGACCCCTGTGTAAAACCAAATTTTGATAATGACCGCTCTGGACAAAAGGTCTGAAAGGACCATAAATTATTGGTCCAAGGCCAAATTTCATGTAAATTATTGGTCCTACATGCATAAAAGACATATCCCAGTAAATATTCTTATCCCATCATGTTTACCTGTTGATCCTATGGGATACCCTTCATTTGGAAACGAAATTTTGAAAAAATCATGAAGATTTTTTTTGAATTCTGAGGTCCCAGGTTTTTCTTTTAGGGTCCCAGTCCCATTTTGGTACCAAGTGGGTCGAAATTTTAATTTCCTGGGATTGAAACAACTAAATCCCATGGGAATAGCTGGTCATGTAGAACTTCACAGCGGAACTTCCAAATTTTGCTAATGACTGCTATGCACAAAAGGTCTAAAAGGACCATAAATTATTGGTCCACGACCAAGTTTCATGTAAATTATTGGTCCTACATGCATAAAAGACATATCCCAGTAAATATTCTTATCCCATCATGTTTACCTGTGATCCTATGGGATACCCTTCATTTGGAAACGAAATTTTGAAAAAATCATGAAGATTTTTTTTGGAATCTGAGGTCCCACGTTCTTCTTTTAGGGTCCCAGTCCCATTTTGGTACCAAGTGCGTCGAAATTTTAATTTCCTGGGCATTGAAACTACTAAATCCCATGGGAATAGCGGGTCATGTAGCACTTCACAGTGGAAATTCCTAAAATTGCCCACAGAAAATCGGCTGTTGGGGCTAAAAGCCTCAAACTTCGCATAGATATGCTCAACATGGATACAATTATCACTGTATAGTCAAAGTCCACATAACTCAAAATTTGCGAATTTCAGAAGCAAAATACTGCTACGTACAAGGGAAAAGTACACAGCGTTAGGCGCTAATTAATTCTGTTATTAATACTGGCGCAACCAGCTATGATAAAAATAAAGGTTACAATTTAAAAGTCGAATTTTTTAAAACCTCATATTGTAGGTATGTGTACATGCTATCCGTGACAGAAATTTGAAGTCAATTCAGACCATACAGACAAAATGATTTGATGATGGCACTAGCAACTACAACAAAAAAGACTTGCTGTTGCGAGTGATTTTGAAATGAAATAACTCATAGTTGGAATCGCCAGTATATGTATATATTATATATATATATATATATATATATATATTTAAATATATTTTTTTAATTTCCTTATAAACGGAAGTAAAATATTTTACCATAAACCTATTGAGTTTAATAATATAAGCTTTTCAGCAACAGTGTCCTGATAGTGTGACATTTAGAACAAAGATACTAACAACTGAATATAAAATTGACTAATAGAATGGAAGAGTTACTTAGATTTTCATTAAAAAATTACATGTATACACAGAGTACTTCATACATTTCTTCATTAATGGATCAACAAAAGAATGATTTCCCTAGACTTTATAATAATATAAACAGAAACTAGTATGGAAACTGACCTACACATTTTACATGTACATTTAGTAATACATAAATATTTGAATAGTGATGCAGAAAAAATATTCTTGTCTAAAATTGAATTCAAGTTGAAACTAGATAAATACAATATTAGAACCTATNTACTAGCCAAAAACCAGTTGATATTGTAGAATCATCACCCAGGCCATAGATGTGTATTAACTCAAAACTATTCAGATATGCTGAACTACAGTTTCTTACAAGTGGGGTAATGTCTATCTCTAGATTAACTATTGTTGTCTCATGTACACGTTTCTTTTTATCCATACTAAACTACATTTAGAATCCATACGATATTAGAATAACATATAACAGCCACAATTCAGGTAACTGTATGAGAGAGACTCCAGTTAAAAATGGGCTCGCTGCCCAAAGCAGTATCTGATCACCAAGAAGCCCATCTGCAACAGAGTAATGTTCCATCTGTTGATAGACTCAGCTCATTCTCATTTGATCTAATTTGATTATGTGTACCCTAACTATGTGATAATAAAAGGTAGTGCACACACTATTCAACTTAATAACTCATTCTCAAACACAAGTGTAACTTTTAGTAGTACATTAATGCAACCATTCATTGGCACTAACTGCTGATATAAAAATCTAGTAAATAACTAGTGCAGCAGTTTCCTACCCTACATGTAGTAATAATAAATCCAACTACTGACTACTGACAGTAGCTGTGAAAGATTAAAAGAACCCATTAAAATATACAACTAATAGCAGCTTCCTAAACTTATGATGACATCAGTATATAACATAACTTCCATTTATAAAAGGCCATTTTCAGTCATTATAGGTCTAATGTAAATAACAATTTGGATCTAAAATAAGATAGATAACAATAAATAACGATAACACACCTAGAGTGGTGATCTCGCCTTATCTCATATTTGTTACTACATGCAACAAGTGAAATCAATTGATAGCCAGCTAGGCGGCAAGTAAAAAGCCCTTATACCTATTCCTAGCTTAAATGCATTGTCTCAATCTAGGCAACAAACTATTTTCATCCCTCACAACAGCCTAGTGATCATTACAAGCATGAATCTCCTAGCTGCGCATTTGAATTAATAATCAAACCAAGTAAAAATGAGTAGATAATAAGGAGTTTATTCTCCTTCAACATTTCTCTCCTTGTTCTGCATATTTATAGAAATTTTTTTATAAACATATTTATCATCAAACAAGTACCTGTCACTGTTTTTTGTTGCCAGTTGCAGAAAGTTCTGCATTAATATGGTGATAGCAAAATCAACATGTGATTTGTCAAAAGTTAAATTAACAAGTAATTATTTTTACAAATTAATTCCGAATTCAAATTTCATGGCTTGGTTTAATGTAAATTAATCAAAAACACAAATTTAATAAAATCAGTTAATTTATAATTTGATCTTGTTCCCCTCTTGTAGTTCTTTGCTGTTTTTTGATGGATTATGCTACAATATTAACTGTTGATGGCACCAATAAAGCTGCAAGAATCAAATATTGATGTTTTTACAGAATTGCTATCTACTTAACAGTAGTATACATCACTGAATGTAACACAAAGGTCATGAAAATTTCTATATGACATTCACTATTAGAATTGGATTTATGTAAATATTTCTTTGATTACTGTCAAAATTTTGCTCAATTGATAAGAAATATATTTGAAAATAAAAGAAATTCTATCATGACGACATGATTTATTTTATCTTTTACATGATTTTCATCAACTTGTGAAACTAAAATCCTAGCCATTACTTCATGTAGCTGTACTATCTTTGTAAAAATATTGAAGTAAACTTTTTCTGAATCAATTTGCACCTTAACCTGTCACCAACAATTAAATACAGAATTTCTTGTTGTACTCTGGCATAGGTCCATATTTCCCCCATTTTTCAAGTTGGCAAAGGCAAGGCTAAAATATATTTAGGTGGACATTTGCCCATCCTTGTCCACTATAGCTACAGCTCTGTATGCTTTGCCTGTGTTAATTAGATTAGTAAATGTTTGATGTTAGCTTATTATTCTTTTAAATGGTTTGATAAATATCAATGAAAAAGGAACAAATATAAACACAAGCTTTCAATATGGAAATCGTCAAATGAAATCAACATGAAGAATAGATGTAACCACGTCTATGCACTATTGAATTCCCTTTCAAATTCCTCAATTTAAACCAGTTTAAACAGGGCTTAATAGAGAATCTGAAATGTTTGGCATCTTAATCAAGCATTAAAAAAGTTCATTGGTTTTGATTCCACAATAATAGCAAGTAAAACAGTTTGCTACTCCTTTGAAATAATTTTAGTACCAGACTACCATAGGCAAGTTCTCTATGAAATAGTATAGAGAGGGCCATTTATAAAATGTATTAATATCATTTAATATATTTTCCATATTTGAACAAGAAACTTAATGTCATCCATGGTATACAAATACTGTATGCCCTGTTTTATCACATATACACAATAATTGGCAATTAGCAAAAAAATAATATTTCTGTTTGAAATTTTATAAAAATGTCATTGATTATCATTTGGATCATGTTTTTTCAAACTGAAAATGTCATGGACACCTTAAATTTGCCCCAAAACCAGCAAAGCTATTTAAAGTGACAGAAGCCAAAATGGTACTGAGGCACAAAAATATTTGGATGACATTTAGATATTGTAATGTCACTTGGGATGCAATCTGGGCTTCTGTATTTGATTAGTTGTCCTATTATGCCAGTCAGTAGTGACTATTAGCAAAATCCTAGTGTAGAATCTTGCCAACCTTCATACTAGTAAGTCTTAGCTTAATTTAGGAGCTGCTGTGACAATTGGTTCCTCCTTAGATAGTATGGTAGGTGACAGACTCCAATCTCCATCTCTCTTCTTTCAGTTCTATTGTTTAGTTGTTAACTGATTGAACTATTATCTCATCAACTAGCATTGATACGAAACTAACAACTATTGTTTTAGATCCAAGACACGAGACAGAGGGTACAAAGTACAGGGTATGCTTACCTGACCTGCAACAAAGCACAAAAGAGGAATTGAAGAATTATGCTACAACGAGTATTTCCATGCAATACTGAAACATCGATAGAGACACCAACCACAATTCAGATGACTCAGTGTAATGAAATAGTGTGCATGAGTACGAGAGTGATAATGTGTGATACCTTATTAATTTGATGTATTGATTGTTCTTGTTATTAACAAAGTTGTCTATTGAGGGAATCTCGCAACCAGGATGCATTAGCTTGTTATGAGTTCTTACATATAATAACTCTACATATAAATAATTACATGTTAACCTAGAGTACATGTGAACAATCAATACGGTCATGACAAAAGGGATGAATTGATAGTCCGTCAGTCCACTAGTAATCATATGTAATAAATTCTGTACAAGATAACACAAACAGATCTTGTAATTTCCTAATAGGGCTAGATGTAATAGCATAATGTAATAAATATCGTAGTACGAACAATGAACGATAGGAAAGCTAATACGAGTAAAAATCCCTATCCTTATACCTAACCTAGGAGCATCTCAGGTAAGCACCGGCTATACACGATGCACCCGTTAACTGGAGTCGTGAACCACTGTCTAGAATACCCAAGAGCTCGAACGTTTAGCTTTCCATTGTATTAAATAAAATAACCTGATACAAAAACGTAAAGTTAATCCAGTAAATTCAATTCATCACCAAAATGATTGATTACACAATTTTTATAGTAAAAACTTAACAAACAATCAAATATTTGACTAGTACCTGCTATTTCCAGTTGTTGACAATTTCAAACATTTTAATTTTCATTCATCTGCTGATGATGCACTTCTGCCTTAATTAGCAGTTGCGATTTAGGTCTAGTGCCTTTTTGCCAAATTAATTAATATCAAAAATTACTGCATTATAAATTTACAAATAACTAATTAATCATAATCATATGTTTTTACAATTAATATTTTATTTTAATATTCAGTCTTAGTTTCTTCTTTTTTCTTAATTTGACCACATATGATTCAGATTACGTTACACTAGGTATCTGAATTAAGCAAAGGAGCACTGGTTGTGGTAGCCAGGGAAACCAGAAGTGACTGTTAGCAAAAGTTTCCTTGGTTACCATCAATATCCTTTATTTTATAATAATATTACTTATTATATAATTTATAAAGTCTTTTGTAAATAGTGTTTTGATTTGTTATGATTTATTTTGCAATTACTTAATTTCTACATTAATCATATGAATTTGTGCTTTAATCAATCGTCCCCTCATTTTAAATTTACACTGTTGATTTAAACTTTGATTGAAAAGGGAAATTGTACATATAATGCAGGTATTGACGTATTTTGTATAAATACAAGTGACACATTGCATTATGAGGCAGAAAATCTATTAGTTAGCCCAATCCTAGTGTTTTTTATATTCTCACTGTAGTTTTATTTTTTTTGCTTTTATTCACAATGATGATAATAAATTAGGCTCCAACAATAATTTGGGAACCAGTGTGAGGACGAGTGGTGACTATTAGCTCCTTCTCTTCATGCCCTGAATTGTGATCACATTAGGTTAGGTGTAGGTGTACAGTTATTTTATAAAATTCATTTTTTTTCTATTTGTTTGGATATGCACATAATTTATTACACTTTGTTTAAGTCATGTCTGTTGGCTTGCCTGAATGCATGGCAATTACATGCTATTTATATTTATTTATTTTAAATAGGTTAGGGATAACAAATTTTATGAGATAGATAATACCAATTGAGACATTATGTAGGGTAGCACTGTTCATTTTCCTCTAGGGAACACTTAGCTCATGAAAAAACTTCAGTGTGATGCTGTGTGGGATTGGTGGACTCAAATTGTGTTGGAATCTAATGAAAGATAGTAAATGATAGCTATGTTCAATTATTGATAAGTTGTTTTGTTGGAATCCAGAAGTTGGCTAGGAATATACTTGTTTTTTCTTATTGTTATTGAGAACCTGTTTGATGGAGTTAGAGTACCAAATTGTTAGTTGCCCCTCACACTGTCCTCACATGATTATACATGGTGACCCTGACATGATCTTGAACCCATAGGGACTAAGATGGATTTCCTCCACTGGTTGCTGGTCTGTATCATCAATTAACTATGGTTTTGTTTTTGCTGATGTTTTTCTATTGGTTTCTAAATTTTTTTGTCTTTGCATTTTTCTTTGTTCTTATGTGCTAGTACAATTGGAATGACAGATGCCACCTAATGAGGTAAACAAAGATACTGCCAAGCTACAATCTATTCTTTTCACCTATTTACCAATGCTTACAATTTTGGGATGCTGAATTTGCAGTTAATGAAGTTACTTTCTACATGCCTAGTTCCTGAATATTAATGAACTGTTAACTGATAATTTTGCTTTTTCTTCTACTGATCTTGCATTTGTTTGTTTTTCTTCTTGAACTTTGATTTTAATGTGTTTTCATCTAATTGTTTTGGATTTTACCAAAAGTTAGTTTTATTAATCTAACTGTTTTAATCTTACTTTCTTGTTAAGCAAAATTAGTTGCTTTCTATAGATCCCTAAATTTATTGAAAAACACATTTTGCACATTGCTCTGTTAATATTGCAGCTATCACCATGAAATTTTGCAGGCTTATAGAGCTCTGGAAGTTGAAGATTTTAAGTTTTTTACAAGTCTGAACATATCAAAATTGCTCCCTCTAGCGGAAAAATAATTGTTTGCTGTCATTTATGATATTTGGAGAGAGCTCACTCAAAATATTTGCAATTTAATTCAAAAATTAAAAGTTTTTTTAAATTCCCAACATTAGAAGTTTATATAAATTTTTTAATAAGCCTGAATTATTAATATTTTTATACCATTTATTTCAAAAAAAGTTTTTTTTAAATTTTATTTTGTTTTTTCACTTGAGTGATCTAAATTTTGATCCGAATTGTTTGAAATATCAAAACAAAGTTTTACACAGCCATTAATTTTTCTAAAAATAAATTTATTTCAAAAANGCCAAATATACTATTGATTTTTAATAGTCATACCAAAGTGATACCGCGGTATTTTGAGTGCTACAGAACTGAACCGCCTTCTAAATTGTTTATACATTGTATATGCCAGAGTAATATGCATTTGCTGATGGTTATTTAGTCAATACTTCCTTTATATAATTAAATTCTACGCGGTTTTTTGCAACAGAAAGCCATAAAATTATACTTCTACTCAATTGATATTCATTACGTGAATCAATCAATACCTTTGAGTTTTTACGTACTGCAATGAATCTTGATACAGGCCAGATTCTTACGATTGTATATTTTTGGTAGATGTCTGGTCTGAATGCCAATCAAACATGGAATAAATTTACTAAAACACTTGGAACTAATATTTTTGGTGTGCGTGGTTGTCAAAACTGGGTGAACAAGTTTGCAAACGGTGAATTTAGATTACAAACAAGAAAATGTCCGCCCCCCATCCAANGTTTATATAAATTTTTTAATAAGCCTGAATTATTAATATTTTTATACCATTTATTTCAAAAAAAGTTTTTTTTAAATTTTATTTTGTTTTTTCACTTGAGTGATCTAAATTTTGATCCGAATTGTTTGAAATATCAAAACAAAGTTTTACACAGCCATTAATTTTTCTAAAAATAAATTTATTTCAAAAACCTGAGTTGGCCCTTAAATATTATTACTTAAATTTAGCAGGCTATAGCAACAAAAATTTTTAGAACTACATTTTAATTTTAAAGTAGCAAATTTCACTGAAAAAATTTGGTTTTCAGCATGTTTGGGTCTAAGATTAATATTGGCTAAGCTAGGTTGGCCAGAGCTTGGCTAATTTTTCAGAAAAGATATTTTCTTTAATAACTTTTGATGTAATGAAGCTATAAACAAGATTTTTACAACAAAATGCGCAGTTTTGAAAGGAGATTCTAATTTTTTTATACCTTTCCAAATACAGCAAGTTTAAAAATTTTAACAAGAAAAACGGTTTTCTCAAAAATAAAAATTCAAAAGTTGGAAATTTTTACTTTGAGATAATTGCAGTAATACAACAAAAAACATTCCAAACCATTTTCCCAAAATTCCCTGTCAATGTTACAAAATGGGAAATTTGGTCTTTTAGATATGAATATTATAGGATGGGTTAGTAATTCTTTAAAAATTATAGCAATTTTTCTTTAAAAAAACTGTCTTTAAATCTACATTTACTTTTTATATTATTAAACTTTAAAATTTTGTTTTAAAATAGTACACTTCACATTAGGACACACCTATGAACCTCTATGAAAAAATCAGTGTTTTTTTAAATGTATATTGTGGATAATAAAAGAGTCAAAGCAAATTTATTGCTTAAATGTATGTAAAAACTATAAACTAACACATGACAAAAATATTTACAAAACTAATTAAATATGCAATATTAAATAAAGGGCAGTTTTAAAAGTAATTTGACCTTGCATTGAGTTTATTATCTATGCCCAATAATGTTTGCCTATTTAATAGAAATTGTTTTATTTTTTTCTTGAAGTGTTTATAGTTTTTCTCGCATTTTATATCAATACTTAAATCATTCCAAGAGATTGAACATTTAAAAGAAAATGAATCTTGACGATTATTAATGCTAAAAAGTGTTTTATTTCTTTTATTGATTTTGATGTAATTATTAAGAAAACTTAATGAACTTAATTTATGAATAAATTTGTGAATCATACATAAAGATTGATACTGAATAAAGTAATTCGGGGCCAAAATGTTATATGATGATCTTAATTGCGTTATGGATTCATGTTTTTCAATATAATTAAGTGTTCTAAATGCCCAGTTAAACATTTTTGCTAATGATGAACGTTTTTGCGATGTGAGATTTTGAAAAAGAAATGCATAGTAATTAAATTGTCTTAAGACAAATGAATGAAATAGTTCTAAATGCGATGATTTTCCTACATGGCGCAAATGGTACAAATATTTTATTCCACATGCCATCTTTTTTAATTTGTGGGAAATTATCGAAATTTAACTCATTGTCTAAAAAAAACACCTAGATAGTTTACACATTTACTTTGATTAATTTCGTTATAACAAACATTAATTTTAAAATTTTTAGTAAGCTTTTGTTGTTGTTCAGATGAAAAGATGATAAATTGAGTTTTGTCAGAATTGATTTTTAGTTTATTATGATTAAAATATGTTATGAGATTTTCAATATCTTTTGTCAAATGTTTGGTTGCCTCAAAGGGATTTTTTGCTGTCCATAATATACAAGTATCGTCTGCATATTGGTAAATAGTTCCATTTGTCAAGGATTTTGAGATGTCATTGACATAAAGTTCGAAAAGAATGGGTCCTAATACAGTTCCTTGTGGTACGCCTAGATTTGTAGTAGTATAGTCTGAGAAAACGTGATCAATTTTTACTCTTTGT
>CABFPE010000348.1:182007-205412 GCA_900660155.1 Hofstenia miamia | reverse complement strand
GCTGAATTTAGGTCGAAATCCAAATTGATTACTTGATAAAATTTGATTGTCATTGATAAATTTGTACATTTGTGCGGCTAGTAGTTCTTGGAGAGGTTTTCATCAGCACAGACAGGGGTGATTTCGAAGAAAAAGATTCGACTAGGAGTGATTTTTCTACGAACTTCAGATAATAGGTTTTGCAGACTTGACTTGAAATTCGAGATGTTGCCATTCAAAGCGTCGATCAAGCCATTGTTTAAGATGACAGTATTGACGTGTGTTTTTGGGTAAAGTGATACTTTTCATGTAAGTTCAGTGGTGTTGCTTCCTGGGTAAGAGTNTGCATTCTTTGATGTCAAAGTTCTTGGAGAGGTTTTCATCAGCACAGACAGGGGTGATTTCAAAGAAAAAGATTCGACTAGGAGTGAATTTTCTACGGACTTCAGATAATAGGTTTTGCAGATTTGACTTGAAATTCGAGATGTTGCCATTCAAAGCGTCGATCAAGCCAGTGTTTAAGATGACAGTATTGACGTGTGTTTTTGGGTAAAGTGATACTTTTCGTGTGAGTTCAGTGGTGTTGCTTCCTGGGTAAGAGTGTATTGTTGTCAATTGATTGTGAAGAAGATGATGCAAACGTGCGTATTTCAAAATGCTGCTTCCAATGATGAGGGTTGTACTTTGGGGTTTTACCCCTTTTACACGTGATTTCAATTTTGACGGTTGTTTCTTGGGTGTTGGTTGCAAAAGAAATTTATTGATAAACCTTTAAAATTCATTTATATTTTACTCCAATTTATTGATATCTGTGATCCATTCTGCAAATTTCTTTGAGATTTGCCATAGTTATTAAATATACTGGGATTTCTGGGTTTCTGATAATATAAGTTTTTCAGAGCATTGACTACTACTTCTCAGTAAAGATTGGTGTATCAACATTGATTAAAGACTGGAAATGTGTTTTTAGCATTGGATTTTTAGATTGAGAAGCCCTTTCACTGTCATTCAATGAATTAAATGTGAAACACAAATTTGCAAGATTTCTTTTAAGACTGTTCTTTAACTACATGTTAAAATGAAAAACCAATTCCATATTTAGATTATACAGGTCTCAATTTATTTACATATTTTAATCTTTAGCATTACAAGTCAATCTAGAGGTTGTATTGTCAAATTTTGTTGAATACATTGGTATTTTCTTTAAGGTTCCTTAGCTCTAAGAAGTTTGATTTTTTGAATCCCCAAAGGCAATTTTTTGTTGAAACTTTGTCATTATACCTAAATTTAAAGCTTCTGAATCAATTTCTGCTATTAAAAAAAACTTTTTACTATGAGCAGCAGTCATTTCAGTGTAAATTGTTGAATTGTATGCAATTTCTTTATTGAAAAATGAATTCATATTTTGATATTAGGGGTTTAAAATTAGTTAAAAGTGTGTTTTTCACCTACTAAACTTATTTGTGAGCTATTAATTTTAATTTTTGCTTAATGTGACAGTCTATGGAAGTTGGTGTAAAAAATTCATTTTTTTATAAGGGCACCATAAGTTAATTTTTCTTTTAAAACTGCAGTTTATACCTATTTTAGGACCTTCTAAATCTATTGTCAGTATAAATTTTCAATTTGAGTAATCCTTGTTTTGCATTTTTGATGAAATAAGATTAATAGTGAATGAATTTTTGAAGAAATGGCAATTTTGTCAGATAGATTTCCAAATCCCTGTTTCAATATTGTTTTAATTGAAAAAATGAATTCCTATTTGGATTGTAGGGGTTTAAGATTATTTATAAATGTGTTTTTTTCAATTGCTAAGATGATTTGTGAGCTATTGATTTTAATTTTTACTTAATGTGACAGTATATGAATTTGCTGTAAAGAAATTCATTTTTTGTAAGGGCTTTATAAGTTGATTTCTGTTCTAATTTTCATTTAGATCTCAAATTAAGAGGGATTTGTATATTTTCATTTATTTCCATTGTCAATGAATGGATGGAGGAAAGGTTGGAGTTGAGAGCAGATGGACCTGACAGTGAAAAAAGGTTTCCTTTTCTTAAAGAGGAAGCATATTATATTATAAAGACTGTATGGTTTTTAATTTCTAAGAAATTTTTTATTATTACCAATTTTAGCAATTATTTGTGCAGGTTAGTTAAGTTAAAAGTTTGTTTGTTTCTTTGTGTGCTTACAAGTTATTGCCTGCTTGCTTTAAATACAATATTAATGTTTTTCAGTTTTTTCCATATTCTAATAATATGCAAGAGCATTCTAACCAAAATTTGAATGCGCAGGCAATGATATTTTGAGCTTCATTTTTATGTTGAAGTAAATTATCAAAATCTAGTGTAAAAATATACAATGTTTCTTAATCTCTTTTCTATAAATTTCATAACATTTCATAATTAGTTTAATGCAAATTTTAATTTAGAAGCTTTCCTGAAAACCCTACATAAAATATCCATAAATGCAACTATTAGCACACATAGAATAAGTTTTAGAGGTATTTCATAGTGACTTGAAAATTTGTAAGGGCCATATTTTTTCAGTGAGAGTTATCTTTATAAGTGTATAATATTCATATAAAATTCAGCCAATATATAATGACCTATGTTCTTATGTAAAATTTTTTTGTCCATAGAATTGGTTTGATATAAATTTCATAAGATTACTTGGCATGAAAAGTTAAGATCACTCATATTAAGAAAGAAATTAAAAATTGTTTTTTCAAATTACTAAAGTGAGCAATTATGAAATTTATGTCACATTCAATACCATGTGAGACTTTTTTAATAATACAGCTAAGAAAGCAACTAACATTGCTATTTTAGCTGTGAAGGTAAAGAGATATCTAATTGATTGCAATACATGCTGCAGTACAAAACTGAAATGAAAGTACAGATAGTTTTTTTAATTCAATGTGAAAAAGGCTCAAAAAGCTAGTAAAGCAAGCCTTTTGAGCATGTCTTTTAAATTAAATAGACCTCTTGATCACCAATTCAAAGAATACACCAAAACCACCCCTATAACTTGTTATCTTTTGGAATTTCTCTAATTTTGGAACTTTGTTTTACAGTTACCACTGATTTTACTGTTCAATTTTATTTTTATTGAACTTTATCATTTCTTGGAAAAGGATGGAGACCCATCCTCTACCTTGTTGTCTGCACTCTCTGTAGACACTGTACTTTGGCCCTGCTCCTGCATCCAAGTCTTGGCTCCCCTGTCAGAGCCCCCACTGTAAATGGCTAGATTCAACTCCATCCCAAACCTCTGGAGTCTGAATCAAGATGATTATCTTAGGTGAAGTTCCTTGTTAAACAGGTGTCTCTTTCTCAATAGGAAGTGCATCAGTAGATTTCCTTTTCCTGTTTTGTGGTGAGGTATGTCTGTGAGAAAAGGAACTTCAAGAAATGAAGGATGCTCTGGCTAAGAAGGTTGCCCTCCTTTGAAGCCATATGCAAGCCACATTGAACTGTGAGACTGAGCTTGTACCTTGATTGTCTTTAACACATTCCTTTGCACCCAACTTTGGGCCTTGACAATGTGATCCTGGACTTATTTCCTGTCAATAATTTGCAGAAGCCATGCAAGCTTTTAAGAGCCAGTTTTCCAATAAAGTCACCCTGCTCACCCATCAACTCACCAATAATAATCCTGCAATTTGTGAAGTGGCCCATGCAGTGAGTTTAGATGCTAGAGTGAGAGGGCCCTCATCTTCACTTAATAATTCTGTGAGCTTTGTCCAAGCTGCTACGACCACAGCAACTACTCCCACTTATGTGAGCTCATTGAACTCTCCCACAACTCTTTCAACTTATGTACTCTTAGCTCAATAATGCTTACTCCTGCTCCCATTGTAAGCAGCTCACTTCTCATGGTCACTTATCAAACTGATGGTTCTCCAACAGACCCATCAGGCTCACAAGATCCCCATTTTGCCAATTCTATTTTGCATCCTGAGCCTACTGCTACTGAGTACATTGTGCTACCAAAATTTAAAAATATGAAATAAGAATACAAGAAGTACTTAAGCAATTTGATTATCAATGGTGTTGTGCAGCGTAGCAATAGCCCTTATGCACCCTACCATTTTCATTAAGCAAGGGAGTTGCAATTGGCCGTATGTCAACTTCTGCCAACTAAATAATATCACAAAAAAGACATGTACTCTCTATTGCATATTGAAGATAAGTTGCAGTGGACATTGGAATTATTAAGAGAACTGGTCTTAAGGTGAATGGCAACAAGTGCACAATACTGCAGAGGGAAGTTATCTTTTTGGGATGCATTGTGAGTCAAGGGAAAATATTGACTTAGAATGATGCTTGCAGTATTATCTCTCCAATAGAGAATGCACAAAGATTAATGGGCTTCCTGAATTACTGTGATGCTTCTTCCTGAACTAGCTGAGAAAACAAAGCATATCTCACATTTGTTATCGAAAAATGTCAAATTTTAATGGACATGGGAGGAGCAGAGTGGGCTGGATGTCATCAAGCATGAGCTCCATCAGCTACCCAGCTTGAACACTACTGATTATGACCTGGAGTTCACTCTAGATTGTGACGCCAGTACCATGGTGATCAGCAGTGTTTTAAGCCAAATAAAGAGCAGAGTAGAGCTCCCCATGCAGTATTTTAGTTGGAAACTGTTCTCTTACAAAGAAAACTATGGAGCTACAAAAATTGAGATGTTAGCTCTGGTTGAGTCTACGAAAATTCTGCTACTTCCTGCTAGGGAAGAATTTTAGAGTTGCAACTAACAACAGTGACCTCATGTGGCTTAAAAATTTCTCCAGGGACCAATCAAACATCTTCGCCCACTGGATTGAATGTCTCAATGATTTCAATTTCTTGATTACACACCAGAAGGGTCGTCTACATACCAAAATCAGTATTGGTCAGATGGCCTAAGATATTTCAACAACCATAATTGGAAACTGAATGATAATGGACCAATTAGCCATATCTAATTATTATTGTTGTGGATTTGTCCAACAGGTACATAAAATATATTAAAGCTTTTAATGAACATTGTCTTGGTTACATTTTATTAAGAACCTTTTAACAGCACTCTGCTATAGAAAATGTATTGCCCGGAGCATCAAACTATTTTATCATGATGTTATTGTGGAACCAAACTCAATTATTTTTTTTCACCACCATTCTAGAAATTTAACAATGTTTTTACTGAAACTGAATGTTTTTCTGTATAATTTGTCTAATATGTGATTTCATAGATCAAAATATATTATACCAATAGTGGAGATATGCCCTCAATGTTTGAGGAAAGATCTCAAAAATTCACATCCTCTTTTAGAATGCACATATTTCATAATGTGAAAAAATATATTTTTTCCTTTGCTAAATTTGAATTTGTTCTTCATAGTTATTCACTTTCAAATATTGTTTTAGCATACTTTATGGTTTTTTACAAACACTGTCTATTAAGTCATTCTCGACATAATTTTTTACCCCCACTTTTTGCAACCTTCTCCGTATACTC
The DNA here is from genome assembly GCA_900660155.1 of Hofstenia miamia. Taxonomy (NCBI): domain Eukaryota; kingdom Metazoa; phylum Xenacoelomorpha; order Acoela; family Hofsteniidae; genus Hofstenia; species Hofstenia miamia. Next base: position 199,928 of record CABFPE010000348.1, on the reverse strand, counting down.
ATGCAAAAACCTTTATAGTAATATTTTAGGCATGTAGCCTTAAACAGCACAGCTGATAGCAATTCAGATTTGATTGATTCTGTCATTATCATCATTAGCATGCACAACACTGAGTTTTCAATAAACTGCTGACCGAAATTGAATTTTCATGACCAAAGAAAAAACTTTTAAAACATAGACTGAACGGGACCCGGACCAACTACAACTAGTCTCGCACATCTCTAGCTTCAACTCATTCTCGACCTCAATTGAGCCCCATTTTGCAATGTATTCAACACATTTAAAATGGTGCTCCTAGCCAGACCAACATTATTTTAGAAAAATATTTGTCTGCTCTTTGCTTTGAGGAGTTCAAGTCGTGTCAACCTGCTTCAACTACCAATGAAAATAATTAAATAGTAACATATTTAAGATGTGTAGCTTTAACAAAAAATCTGATGTAATTATAATTGGATTAGTACATGCATTACACGAAATTTAATTGAAGTTTTAGTTAGCCATCTACTGGATGAATTTTGTAGTATGAGTACAAAATATTTCTGAAATTAAATTGAAGTAATTTTAGCTCCATTGTTGCTTTTAATCAAAAACTCACACGACTCATTATAGGAAATAGTCTAAGTGCAAAAGTTCAATAACCTATATTTGCATGATTTTTTTCAGCAACAGCATATTAATGAAGAAATTTTATCACATACACATGCTATTATATATATTAAAGGTGGACGATGCATTCACTAAGCGAATTGAAATCAATGCGGATGTTAATAATCGAATTTGTTTACTGTCGACTTTAAAAATAATGATACTAGTAACAAATATATTTGTTTTAGAAGAAAATGAATCAAACAATAATAAACAAAATAGAGTTTAGTGGGACCGCTATTCTGCTCCACTCCTTTATCTGGGACCAAATACTGGGATAAAAAGTAATAATTCGGGGTCAGATACGGAGCAGGGCCGGGACCAAATGTTTCGGGACAAGCTAACTATATGTGCATAAGAATTCTCAAATTATTGTCTTATACATTAGGCATTCTATTTGTTTAAAAATAATACACTTAATGTTAATTTCGCCAGTTAATTTGAGGTGTTAAGCTTCAGATAAATATTCCAATTTTTAATATTTCACTACATTTAATATTTTCGTCATTAATCGAAAAATTCTAACTTGATGCGTGATAATGTGATAGCAAAACGAAAGACACTAACAACTACCAGGACCAAAATTTATTTTCGGAAACAGCACCAAAAGGCACACAGCCAGGATTTCATTTCGTTATGGGCACAAAATAGATTTTTTTAATTTTGAACGTTGATAAATTTAAATTTTTGATACCTATAATATAGACATAATGTTCACTGAAAATAGAAAAGAATTTTATTGCCTTATAAAAAAATTCCTTGACAAAAATTAAATTGACAAACATGAAAAGGGGCTGGGGTGAATTTTCGTGGGATAAATTTGTTGGTGTGCAAACAAATTTATTTTATGCCTTTCAGCGGAAGAAACAGTGTGATATCAATGTAAATTCCAGCATTAAAGCATTTTTAACTTTTGTTCAGAATTTTTTTTGTCCTTCAATTTCGGGGGTGGCACGTGCCCAGTGTGCCACCCCATTGGCTGCGCCACTGGGCACCAAATAAATACTTTCAACATACAGTGTATTGAACTGACGAACCAAAATTTAATTTTCTGGACCAAAAATTTCAACATGTAAACCAGATCCGGACCAACTACACCTAGTGTCAACTCATTCTCGACATGACTTGGCCCCTCTTTGCAATGTATTGAACACTTTTGCAATGATACTCAGACCGACATTATTTTAGAAAATTGATTATCTGCCCATTGATTTGGGGGAGGTCAAGTCATGTCAACCTGGTTCCACTAATGATGCCATTAATTAAATAGTAACATATTTAAAATATGTAACTTTAACAGGAAAGCTGATGTAATTATAGTTTGATTATTACATGCATTGAATTTGTTCAATCATGATTATCACCATGGCCATCATAACACCGACATTTCAAAAAACTCATATAAACTTTGTCTGTTGAAATATTTTCAGTTTCTTTTATCTTAATTACATAAAGAAACGTTTGATGATAAATATTTATTAATTTGTCAAACTTCTGTGAAGCAAAGAATTTTCGGATAGATGTATAGAGTAAGCATTTTGATATTCATTCTATTCTAAATTATTATTTTATTTCTCATCAAAACCATCATTTAGAGAAAATTTCCAAATGAATGAAGAAAATTAAATTGTTTCCTAATTTTCTTCTTATTTTAGTACAAACGTATATTTCTTCATTCTAAATTTAATGGAATTGATTGGTGTTTTGTATTCAACAAATTCTGTGATGTGGAAGAATTCCGGCAGAAATAAACAACATTCAATATTTGGAAGTGATTTCGCAAAATAAAATTGGTTAAAAATTCCATTTTAAAATGTTACAAATCCAATATTTGAATTATTGAAATTCTTTTTAATTTTTTTAAATTATTTTTAAATTATTTTTGAATTTTTTAATTTAAAGTAGTAGCAGTAAAAGATTTTAGTTGCATAATGTAAATTATATTAACATTATGAAGCTATCTACAAAATAAAATGTTAATATGAATTATAGTACATACTTCTCATAGAGAGTTGAATATCTTCTTTATAATTTTGCTGTCTTCCTACACATTTTTTTTTGGATTCTTGCAAATATTATTGGGTATTTAGACAAATTTCTTGAAATGCAAATTTTTCGAAGATAGCTAGCAGGAGTAACTGCTTCACATTAAACAAAGCGTTTTCATTGCTTCTCAGAAAATACTAGTAAGCAAAGAAAAGCATATCAATTTAACACTTTTGATGTAATGCTTTATGGAATGAAATAAAATATTCATAATCTCGTCGAAGAGATAATTGCATTTTTATTAATCGTATCTAAATGTAATTCAGTGGAAGACAATCTTATGGAACGTTTCCAGCAGTTTTACGTAGTCCTTAAAAAGATACCACCAAACAGGAAAGGCAGGCTTACATGAAAATTGGGAACATAGGATATTCTTTTTATCATATATATATATTTCAAAATGCTTAAACCAAGAAATATTTTGATCACATAAAAAATCTCAGTCCAAAACCTGTTCAAACTAGACAATATTTTTAGTGAAACTTTTTTGTTACAATATTTTGTAGGAATTATGCTAGTAATCTTTCCTTGATATAGTCAGATCGTGGATCAGTGCCAGACGAGTCGGTTTGGGCAGCAGGTTAAAAAAATTAACCCATTTTCCAACCTGCTGTACACACACTAAGAAATTTTAAAAACACTTATTGAATTTCTTCCAACGTGCAATCTTAGAAATTAAGCGACCAAAAATGAAATAGAATACATGTCTGATAGAACACAACTTAATTGATTTGTGATGTCGCTATTACCTTATCTGGCATCTTCCCACAAAGACTTGTTAGCTAAACACATTTCCACATTATAAACATATTGCTCCACATTACATAGAGTTTACATTGATTTCAAATCGAAAAATCATTGTAAATTTTTGAGAGCAATAAATTTAGATATTAAGATAAAATTTTTTAATTCATAGTTATCTGTAAAATGGTGTACTCTAAGAACTAGATTAAGCATAGTCTATCATTCCTAATGTTTCTTCAAGGAAACGTATGCTTACATTCTGTAAAAAAGCTGTTTCTATAGTGTATGTCTCACATTCTAGTGAGACATCTATCGACAAAATATTGTGTCAGAAATATGAAACAATTTCATTTGCATATTATGATTACTATCAAATTACAAAAGTTCGTGGCCTCTCTGTGGGTTTCAACAATTGGGGCAGCAACGGCGGAAGCTATTATTGTTGGCGGAACATTTGTGCCACTCGCCAACGGTATCAGAACATACAAACATTATAACTATAATATTACAAATCATTATTAATTACTAAAATATTTCTACATTTTTTATTAAAATCATTGTAGAACTAATTTCATTCCAAAAAGTTTTCAACAAAATGTAAAATAGAAACAAAAAATATAATTAAATTTTAAATTGAATTTTTATATAATATAATCAGTTTCATTAACATAATTTTATATTTAAAATTTTGCAGATTGCTTGTTACAATTTTTGTTTGAGAATCAAGTTTGAAATTTTTCACATTTGGTTTTCCTAATTAAATATACCTATAATCCATATTGCAAAATATTTTTTAATGCAAATATTTTATAATAGGCAAGTAATAAATTATATTGCGCTGAAAATTTTTAAATTTGCTTGGCTTAACTTCTTCTAAATTTATTAATATGTCACATGTACTTTTTCTTCTCCCAAAACTGAATTAGAAAGTTAAAGAGCTGTGCTCGTATTGTATTCTGTAATATTTTGTGCTAACAATGATATTTTTTATAGCATATTTCTTTTTAAATACTGCAGTGCTTACATATTTACTGCGTAATTTAAAAAATATCTTGAAGTTTTGTTAGAAAACATTTCCTAATATCAATGAATATATAGTGTTTCTATTTCGATTGCTGGTAGGCTAAGCGCGTTCTAAGTTTTAAAATTTGCACTTTTAAGAACTATTATGTCATTGTACTAATAATATTTGTATTCTTTTTAAGAGTGTCGTGTAAGCAAAGTGCAAAGGCCAGCATAAGTCACAAAAATTTATGGCCTACAGTTAAAATATTTACATCAATGATTGATATTGATAGAATTTAGCAAACCGACATTGCATGCCAGCCTTCAATTTTATCTAATGAATTGTTTAAATTAACTGACTAAGGTTTCTTAGCATTTGAAACTTATGGTAAGGACTACGTATGAAATTCAATGTGCATTTTTTATGCATTTCTGCATCATTGTAATTATAAATTCATTGCATGCAGTTTTTCATAATGATTACGTTGGATACAATTGCCAAATCTATCTCTAATACATTGATTAAAGAAATTGAAGATAGAAAAACATTTGAGGTTATAACTTCAGCTGTCATTTTCGTTTAGATGCTTAAAATTATTATAACCATTTGGAAAATACATTATTTGTCTTTGTACTAAATTCTTCGATAATGGGTATCAAGTAATACTCAAAATGAAGAAGATTTGAAGAGGGAAATTAACGGTATTATTAAGAATTCTTGCAATGAAACAGATAAAGAAGCAGCAAATTGATAAAAAATCAAGTCAGAGATGTAATGAAGAATGTATTTGTATGTCTCAGAATGAAATGCATAACAATGATAACCTTCAATCTGACAGTGATCAGCAGTCTACTTTATGATCAACGAGATTATTTAACTTCAAGACATAAACTAGTCCAAAATTACTGTGCTAATTCGATTTTCTGCTTAAAATACAATAGATTATTAGACACCTACGCTAATATTTCTATTTTGCTTACAAATTAACTATACATCACTTAAATCATTGAAAATCTTATTATTCTTAAAAATCTCTTTCCATGTATTACCATGTTAATCAGCTTAAAAAATATTTAGCTTAAAAAATATTTGGTAAATGAATTTACATACATTTAAAATAAATTTAAAGTCTTCATACTTTGTTTTCGATTTACTAATTTATCCTGGGTTTTTTATTTCTGTATATTGCCTCTGCAATTTTGTTAATGTTCTGTTCTTAGTACAATTTTAAATTGATCTTCCTTAATTTTGAAGTTGATTGGTAACCATTTCTGAACTTGGATGACATCCTAAGTGCTCACATTAGATCATATTTCCAAATGTCTTTTAGTTTCACCGATATAATATTTATCGCAATCATAACATGCGTGCTTTTACACAAGGGATGAAACTAAGTTTTTTGGAATATCGTATTTTTTTACGAGAATAGCTATTGTTTTAAGTAATGTAAAAATCTGTGTGATTTTAGTATTTTGTACCTTGTTTTCAGATTTTTCACTCTTTTTTTGAAAACTTTGTTACTTAGATATGTAATGTTCACGTATACTTCCATACTATTTTCTTTTTTGGTATTTTGAATACCTTAATGGTTTCGCTTGCTGCCATCGTTTTCAAATAGAGGATCTGAAAATTTTCTTAGAATATTATCAGAATATCTATTCCGTTCTAAGATGGTAAATATTTGACCAAAGGCATTAATTGCATGTTATGTCGAACATATTTTATATGCTCTATCAAATAATCCCTTAATTGTGTTCAATTTATGTGATATAAACTAAGTAGAACTATATGGGATTATAATCTAGAATTAGTTTCTTTTATATGTCAGCCCGTTTCATATGAGGTGTTCAAGTTATGAACACAAACATCTAAAATTATTAAATTCTTTTTGATTGCAAGCAAGTTTTCCACCTTCAGCAACGATTTAATCTTAAAAGTGTTAAGCCAAATACCCAGGTAGAAGTGGACTTAATTATTCTCTACAAATATCTTATTAATAGCTCAAGCATGTTTGTGACAAGGATGCTTCCGAAGTCTAGAACATATGCTTTAACTTTAAGCAGGGAGGTTATTTATTTTTTACAACTACAAAATCTTAATTTTTTAAATCAATTTACAAATCGTGCATCAATTCATATAAAAATATTTGACAGCACTTCAAACTGTTTTGCTGGAGACGCGGTATTAGTTATCACTCGTCCAATCGTTATTGAACGCCCTCTTAATTTCACAACTTATGATTTATACGTTGCATTATAACTTTATGTGACTTAATGTAGTATTATATTTGCTATGCTGTAATTTTTGTTGTAGATCTAAAAGAAGGTTATATTGTGCTTCACAAAACAGATATACAAAGATAAATATATAGAATATACAGATAGAAATTTTTTATCAATCAAATGGTTTTAGGATCTAAAACCCTCGAAAAACTACAATTATTCATGCTAAGATCAAAGCCCATATGCTTTGTTCATGCCCTACTATAGAAGCCCGTGCCGTACAACTTTGTTTCATTAATAGAGCATGGCAATTCTGAAATAGATTATTGCTTTAGCATTTTGGCATAAGAAAACACCATGAGAAGAGGAACCACAACAAGACCATTTATATTCTGCAATTCTTTTATCCAAGCACTTCTATGTAAAAATGATATTTGTATTAATTTTAAAGTATATATGTATTTTTCACGTTGCTTCAACTTTTGTCAGTTTTATAACACTGTGCTACTGTTTGTTGTAATACCCAATTACAACAATGACTTGCTAATGATATTGGTAAATAAAAACAATTTTCTAATAAAGCTATTGACTAATTCTGAATTTTAAAAGCGCAATTAATTGTATTTTTACATAGACCCCCAGCCTAATACAAAAATTATTTGAGTGCAGCTGTATAAATTTAGGAAGAAAGAAAGCACCTCTGAACACTTCTTTGTAATAACATCCAACTAAAATTTTTATTTAAATAAATGTAGGCTTCAGTTTTTTTTCTGAGGAAGAAAACCATTCTTTCTGTCTCTCTCTCTTTTTCTCTCTTTTTTCCTCCTCTCTCTCTATATATATATATATATATATATATATATATTTGGATATATATTCCTACAGAAAACTAGTTGATAAATTCATTATTTTGAAAATTAAAAAACAATATTATTAGGGGAATTGAATAGTCTTAAAAGTTTCTTGTCCACTTCAGATATATGTTTAAAATTTATTAATATAATTTTTTAAAAAAATTTAGAAAGTTTATTAAAAATCTGCAATTTTTCAAGCATATTTTAAGATTACATTTATATATATATATATATATATATAAATATAACCTAAATAATTGCACTAACCATCATTATTATGTATAAATTTAAATACGGGACTTGTTAGTACGTTTGAAATTAGAAATCATATTATATAGATGAGATTTTTTGGATATAGGTGAAATTGCCAACTTTATGACCAAGAGATTCCTCACAACATATTGTATTGTGTACACAAAAAATTTAAATTTTTCACACAATAGAACATGATGTGTTGTATTGTGTTTCGTAAACACCGCACAACGGCAAGCCTCGCCATCTTTAAGGATGGTTAACACACATATGTGGTGTTGTCCTGTTAACGGTTCCTTCGTTTCACTTCCTTCCTTTGGTAGGATTATCCTTAGAAATTTTGTTCCTTCTTAGCCCTTAACTCCAATCAGAAAATTTAGGCTCCATCCTTTCTCAGCCTGAATCTTGTTCAACCTACTTAATTCCAGTTGGATTCATTTTTATGTCATTTGTTTAGAAATTTTTGGGTATGTTTGAAACTAACAAAATCTGCACACTGAAATTTACAATTTCAAAACGTTGCTTAAGAAATTATATAGCATTTACCGCAATTGTTTTGTATTAGTCTATTTGTTTCAATTTCAGTCCACCTTTTTCAATAACTCAGTACAACACCAGCATAGAGGTTAGAATTAGGCTGAGATTTTATATCCCGACCCAAACCCGATTGGTCAACTCGAACACAACCCGAACCCGAAATGAAAATCTCAACCAATCGGAATTCAGTTCGAATTTCAAAAATCAAGTATCAACGAAGAAAATTGTAAACATTTTAGACCAATCGCTCTAACTCCTCTGATTGCAAGGTGTTCGGATAAATATGTTGCCGAAGTTTACATCAAACGCATGGCAGACATTTTTGATTGTTTTCAATTTGCATACAAGCACAAGTCTGGTACAGTCGATACTCTTTTATACATCATACACTGCATATACAAAACATTAGACTCCCCATCTGTCACCATAGTCAGAATAACTTTTCTAGATTATAGCAGTGCATTTAACACCGTCCTACAGCATAAAATTGTGAATGAAATATCAAATCGCCATGGTTAGCAAGATGGTTAAATGAGTACATGACAAATTGGAAACAATGTATACGATATGGAAGGAATAAACTTACAAAACAACTAGCAATTATTGTCGGTGTTCCTCAAGGAGGATCTTTAAGTGGGTTACTTTTCACTAGCATAACTAATAATATTTCTAACGAAACATATGATTTTTTATTTTCAGACATACCAATATAGCAAATTATTCGGATGACATACGAGTAATTGGCTCTGTTTATAAAAATACTGCTAAAGCAGATGTTAATCTATATAAACGAAGCTAAGACTAAAAAAATTATCTTTTCTCATAAGAACATCAAGAGTGAAGATTTAATAAACGCAAGAAATTCAGAGCTTCCTATTAATGGAAAAGACATTGAACAAGTTCATAAGTATAAACATCTTGGTGTCTTCATTGACGAAGACCTTAAATGGAATTCCCAAGTGAATCATATTATTAAAACTGCAAATATGAGAATTAAGAAACTGGTCTTTATTGTGAAGTATTTAAATGAAAGCAAAAATGTCTTTATACTTTAAACGTACATATTTCCTATTTATTTATATCCTGCAGAGGTATTTGCATTTGGTCTCAAAGATTATCAAAGAGCGTTATTAGGAAAGCCATTAAAATTGTATGGAAGACTTTCACTTATAAAAAAAGTAAAATTATAGAAATGTTGAACATTAAATTTGAAAAAAAGTTTAAGAAGACTGTTTTTAAGATTGTGAAGTGTCAAGAACATGTTCTACACAAAGAAATCCCATTCTCTACATCATCAACACGTAACAAAATCATTCTTCCTCAAGTCAATGCCAAGTGTTTTAAATCGTCGCTCATTTATGCAGCATGTCTATATCTAATAAATGGAACATAAACGTAGTTTCTATAAAAATTTAGTCTTATTCCTTTTTACATGCGGCATCACCGTGTGTAAATGAATTCAAACGGACAAACATACTTATATATATATATTGATATATACATATATTGGCGCTTTGTACCATACAAATTGGAACTAAAATTACAAAGCGCCGGATTGGCCGGATTTCTAAGGGTTACAAAGCGCCGGGTAAGTTTCGTGTGTTCAAAAAACTTTTTTAAATAATTTTCTCAACTATATGAGAATTACACATTAAAAAACATTTATTGAATAAAATAAGAAAGAAAATTTTTTACAACTTCTTAAATTCAATTTTTAGCCCATTTTCACGTAGATTAAGTATTGAAAAATATTTGATTTTTATGTAAAATAGCCTTAAATATGCTATTCATTACTTATATCATCTCTTAGAGCATTTGTTTTTCTTGATTTTCATACGTGTTATTGTCATTAAATAGTTCTTTGTTAATGTTATAATTCTTTAAACAATCTCAAGCATTTTATAATGTATTGTTTTTTTAATAGATCTTGACTGAATGTCATTCGATGATTGCGATCCATCCTTGGAAAATGAAATGACAAAGCTAGATCTAGAATGTTCATCTCTGAATTCTAATGTTCATGATGTAGCACCTAAAGATATGTGTGTTAATTATAAAAAAAGAAGACCGACTAGAAGAATCCGGCAACTACACTCTCAAATTTGTATTTTGTGTACTAAACGATCTTTAAAATTGAGAGACCACATTACTAACTGTCATGATATTACGAAAAAACAACGTCAAATTATTATTGATTTTTATAGAACACAGAATGCTCGAAAAGTTTATGAATGTAACCAATGCCACAGGCGGTTCTGCAACAAATCAAGAAAAAGTTGTAAGTGCAAAGAGCTAGAGTGCAAGCGTATAAGGGATCCACATTCATTAGAACTTCTACCTGATTTTATTAAGGCATTAACATATACATATCGCGAAATGCAAGTTTCAAATAAGGAAAAAGCAAATGAAATTGTTCAAGATTATTTTGATTATTTGTCGCGCAAATTGGAAGCAAAACAGGTTGAAGAAAGTTCATCTAATTCAATTTTAAATGAAACGCTACGCTCAGTCTTACTGCAGTTAATTACTGAATCTAAGCTTTTACGTGACAGCAAAATAATGTTTGATTTTGTTAAAAGAGTTAAGAATCAATTTAACCTTAAAGCAGTGACTCTGCTGAATTATTTAATTGAAATACGAAAATTTTTACGGTATGCTGATACTTATGAAAGATATTTAAGATTTAAATATAATAACTGGAATTCGGTTATAGATGACGTTAGAGAAACGTACAAAAAGGCAGCAGGGAGAGAGTCTAATGATGCAAAAGCTGAAAAATTCTCAAAGCTTCCTTCTTTCGAAGAATTAGTAAAAGTGCGACATAAAATTGAACGAACCTTAAATATGAAGTCTTTCCGAGGCAGTTATTCTGAGCAAATGGCTTTAATATTTTTTATGCTCCAGTCACGNGGAGAGAGTCTAATGATGCAAAAGCTGAAAAATTCTCAAAGCTTCCTTCTTTTGAAGAATTAGTAAAAGTGCGACATAAAATTGAATAAACCTTAAATATGAAGTCTTTCTGAGGCAGTTATTCTGAGCAAATGGCTTTAATATTTTTTATGCTCCAGTCATGTTTGAACATTTGGCCATTGCCTTTGATTTCTCTGACAGTTGAACAATATCAAAACCTAAGAGATACTAAGAAGACAATGAGTACGAATAAAGGAAAAACTGGATACCTTTATAAAACTTTTATTCATCTCAATGAAGAGAATTGTAAGTGGATTGATTGAATGCTTCAAGAGTATATAAAAAATATAGCATAAAACCATTGTATGTTTTCACATCTTCTTCCAATAAGCCAGAGCACAATATTAACTATTTTGTTGTAAAGGCATTAAAAAAATACGCAAATAGTTCGATTATCACACCAACAATGGCGAGGAAAATATGGGAAAATCATTCAAAGACAATTGAATTGGCGCCTAAGTTACAGAAGGTGCATTTGGCCCAAACTGGCCATTCTGAGAGCACTGCTAGTAAGGATTACATATGTCCTTCATCAAATAATTCAGAAATTGCACAAGTCCTAGATTTTTATGAAAAACAGCTCAATTTTCCAAGTTGCTAAATGAAAAATTGAAACTTTTTATATTCAATATTTTTGTAGTTTTTGTGGTATTTTGTAGTTTTGTATATGCAATATATCAGGTCTGTTTTATATGTGTCAAAGTACATGGCTAAGTCCAAAAATTTTATACTACCTTAAATAGGAATCAAATAAATAAGAAATAGAAAAAAATTGCAAAATATGAAAAAAAAAATTTTTTAATTTTTTGCCATAGTACAAAGCGCCGTTTTTTACAAAGCGCCGATATACATAAATCTCATTACAAAGCGCCGATATAAATGAAATTCGAATTACATAGCGCCGATATATATATATATATATATATATATATATATATATATATATATATATATATATATATATATATATATATATATATATATTGTAACTAACTGCTTGTGACCAAAAGGTCAAAATGGCAGTAAATAATCCAAACTCAACTAATCGATTAAACAGTTAACAATGCAACATTCAAAGGTGACTTTAAGCCTTTTAATATAAGCTTAGAAGAAAGAATTTACCAGCCTTTTCTTGTGAAAGAAGGCGTCATAAGAGCGTTGTGTGCGTAAAAACGACTAAGCTGGACGTGTATCAGGTAGGAGATAGTGAAGTGGTTGAGTAGACGATTGTATACTAAACCATAATTTGTCACATATAGATTCGCGACGGTTGTATAAGGAGTCTGCACCAAAATATTCGCCGCCAAAATAGACCATCAATGCTATTCAGAGCCTCAATGAATGCTGAAATATTAATCCATTTCTTTTTCGGCCTACCATAATAGTAACAAAATAACTGATTTAAAGCCTTTTTACAGATTTTCTATTTGTCCATTTTGCTGTAAGTAAGGTATATATTATTATAATATTATTTCAATTGAAAATCCGAAATTTTAAGGACTGCCAAAAAAACCAGTATGTGGCATTTAGCGTACTCAGGTGGCCTGATCAACTGAAGGTTAAGAAATATTTGTATTCAGAATCAATATAATAATAATACAATTTTTAGAAGCAACTTTCTTTTAAAATACTGCAACCTCCCTGGGGAGTACTATTCCATACAGTCCTGTCATTTCTGTTTGAAATTGTTATAAAGTCTATATTAAAGTCAATTATAAAACTTAAAATCTGGATGACGAGAAATTTGGCAAGCAATGAAAAAGAATTTTCTAAAGTCATAGTCACCTTGAGTTCGTCACTTGATTGTGTAAATTTCAGTTCAATTCCTTTGCCACTGAACTAGCACCAACTGCTCAGAAAATATTTAATTCCAAATTTTACAATTTTGCGTACAGCTGAGCATCTACAATATTATTTATGCTCAATAAGCTAGGAATGTGGTCATAAATTTTCAAGACATACAATGGCCTGACAAAAATTATTATACTCTATTCGCACAATATGACCCTATCCTGAAGAACTTTGAATACTAATATTTAAAAGATTACCTTACTTTGAAATACCTCTACTTGAATTTTATTGTTTTTAACGGTTTTTTTAATATTTGTAAACTAAGAACCATCCGTGTGGAAATACACAACCTCACTGTAAGCAAATTTTACTTCTTCTCCAACTTAATGAAATTTTTAATAAAAAAATTAAAAAATTTCGTCCTACATACATCAGCAGGATTTTTGTCTTTTCAATCATATATGAGGATAAAACAATTAAACTCATTTACAGGTACGTAGCCAGTACTATTACTTAAACGAGGTCGAATTGCATTCAAGAGGTGGAAGGCAAATTCAGCGTCGATAAATGATATTCAGTTTTACCCAAATTGCAATGTCTTCAAGGGTGGACAAGGTATAAATTTTCAAACCCAAACAAACCGCACCTCAACGTCTGTACCCAACACAACGCACACTGGCACACTTTAAATAATCTGTAGGCCATTAATGCCCACACCCAAAACAAAAAAATCCTACCCACACTTCACCTTCAGATTTTAATTTTGTGATATTCAGAGAGACCAGTTTTCTGTACTTATAGTTATCGAAATGTTTTTTTAAGAAATTGGAGCCAGCAACAAAAATTTAAATATTCTGAACGAACTACAAAGTTTGCTGATTTTATTAGCAAAGTAAGCTCACATTCCAATATTGCTCCAAACTACAGAAATTTCTAAACACTTGACAAAAAATTTTAGGAGAAATCTCCTCTTTACCCATGTTACATAAAAATGGCTAACTATAATATATTGCATACATACTTCAGAGGTAATTTTTGAAAATTCGAACTTTGAGATTTATTTCAAATAGGAATGCTCAATAATTATAGCTTTGGAGTTCACTAGGCTTATATTTTCAAGCTTTAACTTGTGAGAATACTTCTTATACATCTGAGTACTTATAGGTCTTTCAGAAGTTAGTATTTTACCTAGTTTATTGATTTTCAGGAAAACTTAAGAATAAGCCTAACATAAACTACTGGTCCTACTCAATTAATATTTATCTTACTTAACCATACTTAAAAAACATACCTTACCTTTGTAAAAGTCACTTAAAATACAAGATATATGAAAGATTTTACAAATTATGAAAGATAGTTTTCCATCAGAAAGTACCAAATAATCCCTAATAAGAATATTTTTTTGGATCTACCATCAAAATAAACCTCTTATCAGTTGAATTGTTGAAATTTTCACTGATGAAGAAATTTGGAATATATAAAACATTAACGATTAGGGTAGTATCATCTTTACACAATTTGAACATTGTTCCTGAATGTATGAGTCGATTTGCAGCAGATTGTGTGATAATCTTCCAGCATTGGACTGAGCTCTGCTCAAATTCATTTGTGATAACAGGCCATGTTTTGAGATATGTTTCTAAAAATGCTCTTGGTGATAATTCTAATGAAATACACCGGCTTAGATGTTCTTGAATTGAATTTAATGTGTAAAGATGCAATTGTCGTGTAGACTTTAAATACTTTCGAAAAGCTCGTGCCATTTTTGGAAAAATTGCAGCAGCTATTTCAGAAGAATCCATAGGAGAAACAATTCTTCTATCAAAACCTGAAATGGGCTTGACAGATGAAAAGGCATCTTCTGTAATAATTATTAGCTTTGCTCGTCGTTTTTTAATTTTCTCTTCTTCTTCGTCCTCTTCTCTGAGCATTGCACTGTACATATCTCTGCTGTTTGAAGCATCTTTAGCCGTTTCATTCCGACTATACATGCTATGATTACTAACATTTGAATTTGGTTTATTGGGTCTATTAAATTTACGTATACCTAAGTAAGGGTTGTAGGAAGAGAAATCTTTATTATACTGTTTCAATACCCAAGCTGCTACTTCTTGTATGGTAAGCTGACCAATCGTGTAGAATTTGCGTTCTCCATCTGTGTTACGCACTACCTCTAGATAATATTTTGTTTTAATGGATGAAAAAAGTTCTATTATTACAGACAAAATTAATATTAAAAATGCACTGTTGATGTAATAATGCACGAAGTCCAATAATTCATTGTAGCTGAGTGAGCGAAACCAAATAACTCCTCCCAAAAAAAACATCCAATTGCTTACAAAAAATATAATTGAAATAAACAACATAAAAAGGGATTTTGGTTGAAATCTTGGAAACTTACCAAGCGATTGGTAAATGAAGAGATAGTAGCATGAAATTAAAATCATTATAATCTTGAAAATGAGGAAAGCATACTTAACCATAAAGTAAGCATTACCATACTCAAATCTCCACAAAATGTTTGGAATAACCAAAAATGATATGGGAGAAAAAACAAGACTTAATAAGAGAAAAGTAACAGTAAGCACATCCTTCATTCGATAGCATGTCCATGAATAATCTTCTGAAGCATGCGAATAGTCATCATTAGGCAAGTAAACAGAGGTATATGATCCCATAGAGCTTGCTGAAGCATCACTGTGAGAGGTAGCATCGTGTTTTCTTTTTAAATAGAGTTCTGAAATGTAATTCATTTCTGAATCGGGTTTATAATCTCCTAAAGACTGAGTGGAATTTCTTTCACATTGATAGAATTTCCCTTTTTTCTCATTTATGTCATGGAAAGCAGAAAGGTCATAGTGTTCTCCAGATGAATAAACACTTCTTCTATGCTTTCCACTGTTTGAAATGTTTTCATAAATGTTGTTTTGATTACTGGTTGGCATTGGCGCAAGAAATTTTTCTCTTCGACTACTACTCGAAGGTCTAGAGATACCATTGTCCATCATTCCCCTAAAGAATAACTGCAAATTTCAATACATTTTGAGAGAATCAAATTTTGTTTAACACTAGAAGCTTCAGACTTTTAATATACCTAAAAGCGCCAAAACCCGTCAATTGACGATTTCTATATTAAGTTTTGTAATTTTCTACAAATATACCGAAAACCTTAGTAACATATTATAAATGATATTTAGAACATAAATTCATGTAAATATTCATGTACACAGATTGTATTGTCCTATTAAAATAATGAAAAGGGTGTGAATAGTTTGTGTAAATATTTCAATGAGATGCGAATATTTTGCGGCAAGAGTTTTCCAGCTAATTGTACCCAATTATCATGGAGTACTAAATATACTCCAATTTCATTTGATAGAATTGCTGCAAAAATTGCTGCAAATGTAGAAATTTCAAGCATACCAGGTTCAATTGTTATTTATAATGTCTGAAAGAATGTCAGCTCAACATTTCCTGCAAACAATAAAAAATCTTCTAATTGAGGAATCTGGAGATAACACTGAACAAGATTTAGAAGAGATAGAGGAGAATAATGATGCAAAGCTATTAAATGATATTTAATGATGAAGATTTAGACCTTTTGTCACATAGAAGTCACGAAGAGATTGCCCATGAAAATAATTCCTTTCGAGATGGAATGACTATGTGCTAAGTGCTAATTGAGATGCAAGTTTGAACATTGTAATAGGATTTGCACAAAATTTGATGACCAATATTTTAGAAACTTCTCAAAAAATTCTTACAAAAAATTGTTAATATTCTGAGTTTTTCATGCTGAATACGATTTTTGTGTCATATTTTACATACCATGCATATTTACTAACATAGTTTTAGGGGGCCCCTTAACAGAGTCATAGGATGAAAATAAAATTGCATATATAAATATTAAGGAGAAATTTGAATTAACAATGCTAAAATTAACCCAATTGAAAAAAATCAAAGATATAGTGTTCATCACTGTAAGAAGAATTTGTTCAGTTAGGTGTCCGAAAACTTTTGATCGCTACTATATATATATATATATATATATATATATATATATATATATATATGCATATGTATATATATATATATATATTGTAGCTAACTGCTTGTGACCATATTTCTAAGGGTTACAAAGCGCCGGGTAAGTTACGTGTATTCAAAAAACTTTTTTAAATAATTTTCTCAACTATATGAGAATTACACATTAAAAAACATTTATTGAATAAAAAAAGAAAGAAATTTTTTTACAACTTTTTAAATTCAATTTTTAGCCCATTTTCACGTATATCGGCGTTTTGTATTCTGTCATTTATATAGGCGCTTTGTAATATTTTTTATAGGAATAGATTAAGTATTGAAAAATAGTTGATCTATCAAAAAGTATTATTTTCATTTTCATGTAAAATAGCCTTAAATATTTTATTCATTACTTATATCATCTCTTAGAGCATTTGTTTTTCTTGATTTTCATACGTGTTATTGTCATTAAATAGTTCTTTGTTAATGTTATAATTCTTTAAACAATCTCAAGCATTTTATAATGTATTGTTTTTTTTTAATAGATCTTGACTGAATGTCATTCGATGATTGCGATCCATCCTTGGAAAATGAAATGACAAAGCTAGATCTAGAATGTTCATCTCTGAATTCTAATGTTCATGATGTAGCACCTAAAGATATGTGTGTTAATTATAAAAAAAGAAGACCGACTAGGAGAATCCGGCAACCACACTCTCAAATTTGTATTTTGTGTACTAAACGATCTTTAAAATTGAGAGACCACATTACTAACTGTCATGATATTACGAAAAAACAACGTCAAATTATTATTGATTTTTATAGAACACA
>CABFPE010000348.1:149270-181007 GCA_900660155.1 Hofstenia miamia | reverse complement strand
TTGGTTATTTCATTGCCAGTCTTTGCGTGTTTATACAAAAAACATGGAAATTTTTTACGGATAGGAGAAAATATTCACTAGTGTGATATTACAAAAGGAAATTTTGATAGTGTACTGCATTGACGAAAATGAAAATGTGTGATAACAAGGAATATTAACAAATTGTAATGCATGCAAAAACATGAAATGTAATCCGTGATATTAACAAAATTAGTCATCAAAAAGTGTAAACTAAATTTGAAAATGAATCATTTAAATAGGCCTGAATATGGTACACTAATTAAAAAGCTATTAGCGAACTGTCAGCTGGTTACCCCCAGAGCTGTCAAAAAGCACTTTGTGAGTTATCACAACCTGTCAGAATTTCATTAGTCATCTGTCAATCAAATGCTGAGTCACTAAAAACACTCATCAATATCACAGAGGTCAAAATGTCAGTTTGTGACTTCTCCTCTTGACTATGTACACTACTAATATTACAACTACCAGTCACTAACAGGAAAAGCGTGAGGTCTGGCCAATAAATAGTAACAACTACCAGTGATGCTACATGCTGCCCCAGGCCAGACTCAGTGACTTTTGGTTGCGTGCCCAAGGGAGGAGGATTTGGTCCAAAAGGATCCATTCAACAGCTCTTCACTCAAACATTCTAAAACTAAGGCATAGGCTTGGCTGACTCCTATTGATTGGGTTAATCTTGTGGAGAGGCATCAGATTTAACCTTTGAAACCATGTCCATCACCAATTGTGGCTGGCAATGACTGAGAACAACAGATTAAAAACCATCTTCTTTGCAGCATCATTACAAGCTCCTTGCTCAAACATGCAAAAACTAAGGCATAGGCTTGGCTGACTCATATTGATTGGGTTCATATTGCAGAGAGACATTGGAATGTTCTGCATCACATCAGGTTCCTGTCATGGTCGCCATGTAGAATCACTGGGGTGTGATTCTAGTGAACACAAAGAGAATACAGTTCAAACTACTTCCATTTACAAAATGCTTTGGTCTTTATATACAAGGTTATTTACAATATTTACAAATATTACAACTACCAGTCATTAACAAGAAAAGCATGTGGTCTGGCTGATAAATAGTAACAACTACCAGCGATGCTACAATAATGGCATTCATAGAACAGATAGTTTGCATACCCCAGATAATCATTGATAAAGAAAAATTGCTAATTTCAAGGAAAACACAAAACAGATTCACAAAAGCAAAGAAAATCAAGAAATTGGCTTTTGAAAGGACATGTTGAAAAAATTTAGTCCCAGATAAATCACAGAAACAATGCAACTGATAGAAAAACAAATTAGCAGAATCATCATTAACCAGAGCCAAATTGTTAAAATGCCAATAGTGGAGATGGCTTATAGAACAGGAATATGCCCAAATGAAATATCAATTTTCCATGAACCAATGAAAAATTAAATGTGTGGTACAACATTGGAAACATGATTGAAACAATTACAGAGACAACCATAGATAACAATGGGGAAAATCATAAAATGAAAAATAGTAAGCACTGCAGACATAGCACAAATTTTCAGAAACAAAAACATACAGCAAACTATAATGGAGTAAATGAAATGATATGAGAAAGAGAGCCTGAGATGCATATTTACAAAAATAATAAAAAGTGATGAGATGATGTGATAGAGTGGTATAACAGAACCTGTTGAAATATGTGAAATTGTCACAAGAAATGCAAGTAGATGATGAGCTGTTAAAGTCAACTCAACTAACTCTATCCCTGAAAATAAACAAACAGTAGCCATGATGAAACTGATGTTCACTGAAGCATTTTTTAAACAGAACTAGAAGAATTGTTAAGGCCATGCAATCAATTGGCAGTGGATGTTGAATGCATTATGTCAAGATTGGAAATAAAAGATAGCATAACTATGAAACTGAAAAGGCAGGGCTTAATGGAAAAATTCTGGAAAAAGTTACAGGGAGCAAGATCAATTACCAAGCAACAATAGGCATGGCAATGGTGCCAAAAAGAATTGCATCAAACAGAAAGATAGAACAACAAATCAAAATCAAAATACTCAAATGCACACCACCTGAAGTAATATCAATTGTGATGATACTGCTAAAATTGAGAGTACCTAAAGATAAGAAAATCATGCAAGCATACATGCATGCATATAAATTATACATAAACATGAAAGAGAAAGTGAAAGCCATTGTCAACAAAGAAGATTATAGGAAGTCAAAAGAGATAATGGTTAAAAATGACAATAGAGAAAGGATATATATTGAAGGAGGGATAACACCATACAATTTATATACTGAAGGCTTCCAATAAATGCACAACTAGAGACATTGCAAGAAGAATTTGAAAAATGAACAATTAAGACAGTGATATTATTCTTGGTAGGAAACAATATAGTTTGGCTTGATATATGGAACAAACAATACAGATATTGAAGTGGGTGAGAATTGTAACAATACTAAGAATGAATAAAAATGATCCCAATGAAATAACTGAAGAGTAAGTGATAGAAAATATAAGCTTCTCAAGAAGCTTGAGAAAAGTATTATAATTCTTTTACCCAGAAACCACAATACTGGAATAGTTGGCAAACACAAGTAGAGCAGATGCCCAGATGATGCTAGTGATAAGATTAAAAGGATTACAAATGTACAGAAAATTCTATGAAATATTCTCACAGAAAGTGAAGTAAATAAAACAAATGACACCCATATCAGAAGATAAAAAAGAGGGGGAGTTTTTAAGACACATGAACATTATAACAATGGAAAAAGAAGCCATACTGAAAATGATGGAGCAACCACAATTCAAAGCAGTCAGCTGGAGCAGCCAAGAAGCTTGAATGATTATAAGATGGGCAGATGCATTAGTGCATAGAGAACAAGCTGTACTAAAATAATGCAAGCTGAGGAAGCCATGTAGCATAATCCAATAAATAAGCTGCTGAGAACAAAGATCAAATGAAAAAAGAAAAAAGAAGATGTTTAAAAATAATTAAGCAACTTATATGATGATTTGTGCAAACTAAGATTTATAAATTAAATACAGGGTTGTAAAAACAATTTACCAAAACATTGAGGGTGAAATTGCTTCTTTTTATTTTAACAAACTAGGCAGAAATTTTTAGGTAATTCAAAATTCAAACCAACAGCTACTAATTTGATTTAGAGTATAAATAGGGTTAAAAAATTGGAACTATTGCTATTGTATATTCTTTGGAAATCTTATTTTGCTCTATTATCTGGTTTGATTAACTATTACAAATGTTGAGCTAAACAGTTTGTGTTGAGCAGTGGTCAGGATCTCATGACAGGAATGATTCTCAGTTCTTTGCCCCTGATCATGAAATGCACTTAGGTTAGGTGTATGACTAGGCGTTTTTGATTACCCATTTAGCTGACTATCAATTGCATTTAAGAATATTTTGATAATAAATTTGAGAAATGGCTAGTTAGCCAAACATATGTTATAACTTAACTCTTTTTCTAGATTCAAATTGTTGATGATAAAGTGACTGATAATGAGACTATTTGTTATATTCATTATCTTACATGTAGGCTAGGAAGCTGCTATTTATTTAAAAGTAATAAGAAAACGAATAGATTTTTATATTAATATTAATTTAGCCAACTTGTTAACAAAGTAGCTAGTGTCAAGTCAGGTTGCATACAACATATGCCAGTATATCTAATGCATAAAAATACAACAATCCACATTACAAAAAGAGTTTAAGTCAAGTTGTGCCTAGTCATTAGTAAGCATCATCATAGGTTAGGGCACACATAATTAACTTCTTTGAGATGGGTGCTAGAGACACTTTGGATAAAATTGGATTCTTGAATCTGTTGCTGACAAAAAGAGCAGCATTGGGCAGATGCCCAATCATTTGGAGTACTGTGGAGCTACTTCACCTAAATAGTGATTGTTAGTGTATCTGTTAATTAAAGTTATGGAAATTAATGTTTAGAGGGTCCTATATTATCTAGGGAAATAAAGTTTCTTTGAACCTTTTTATTTTATATTATTACATTATTATTTTTCTAAATGTTGCACAAATTCTAAATGAGGATTAATTATAAACACTAGAATAATACAAACTATAAAATTTTATTTACTATTTACAAATTGCATAAAGAAAAATATCTTCAAATTTTTCTTGAACTTAGCAATAATTCCATCTGATTTTTTTATTTCATCTGCAAAATGTTAAATTCTTTTGCTGAAGCAATGGCAATCCCAGCTTCACTGGTTTCCTCCATAAGTTAAATGGCCTAAGTAAATTATATTCACAAAGTCTAGTTGGCATTTTGTAATGCATCTCTTTATTGAAAATACTGTTTTAATAGTTTGGTGCTCTGTCATTGACACATTTCCAAGTAAAAATTTGCATTTAATTGTGACAATGTTAATCATTTAAATGGATCTCTTCTTTTCAACTTATAATATTTTTATTACTCATAAGGAAAGCCTTTGTGTTCTTCAAGCTTTTGATTAGAGACTTAGCAGTCTCCTTTTTATGCTTTTTAAATTTGTTGTGAGCAGTAAATAAAAAGCATATCAGAATGATCAGAATGTTCCAATAAATTTATGGTTTCTCCCTAATTCATTTCAGTAATGTGTGGTTTACTCTAATGCCAAAATTATTTCAACTTGTTGTTTCCCAAAAAGTAAAGCATTTTGTTTCTATAAACTACTTGCATAGAATTTCTTAGCAATAGTAAGAGAGGAGACCTAACTAACCCTGAAGTGCTTAGGTTGAAACAAAGTTGCTTGAGCTGATCTTTGGTATAAAGAAACTTTTTTGCAAAATTGAACTTTAGCTTTAACTAATATAATCAAATGTATAGACTTCATGAAATTTGAACATCAATAACTGCAATGTAGACTTGTTGTCTGTACAGTTTAAAGTGGCAGTTCATAGCAAATTTGGTGCAATATACAAGTTCAAATTTGTAAGCAAAGTAAAAAGCATTTTAATTTAATGGTAAAACTTGTTGCAAAACATGTACAAGTATAGGGGCAGCTTTAAAACAAAATGCAAATAAATTTGTTAAAAAGCAAAAAGCAACTTCAATAGTTTAAATAAAAATCAATTGAAATGTTGTTGTGTGGGGTGTAAAAATGCAGGGCCACAAAATGTACACTTTCTTCTTTTGAAAAAAATAATCTACTTGGTTCATTATATTTCTTATAGTCAAGTTTGTCAACAAACTATATGTATATAAAGCATTATTTTAATTTATGATATGTAAAATATGGAAGTAAAATCAAATTAGCTAGGTTATTAATATGAATGCAATCCTACAATATTCCTTGAAGAATAGCAGGTTTGAAATATCCAATGTCTGAGTGCACCACACTATAGAGGAGTGTCTTCTCTTTCCATTTTTGCGAGCCTTAATGGGTGTTGGTGGTCTACTTAATTAAAAGAACCAGCTAAAATTAACTATACTCAGTTTGGATTTGAATATCTTGATTATCAGAAAATTGATATGGAAATAATTTTAATCTTTTTTTAATAGGATTATTTAAGGAAAACTTATAATATTTTTAGTTGCACCCGCAAATGAATACACTAATACCTTTATAACACAAATCTTCAACATTACGTTCAAGTATGTTCACCAATAGATGTTTCAATATCTCCCAAATTCCACATATGCTAGAACAAAATGTGAAAAAACAGTTTTTCCTTTAAAATGATATACAAAGCTTAAGCCTCTTTTTAATAGTGTTGCTTTTAAGTAACAAAGCAATTTGTCCGTATTTTGTACAATTTTAACCAAGCCTGTTAACAAATACAGAAAGCCTTTTGCATTCATGGAATTAAGAGTGTTTCCTTGGTTTCAACATATTCGAATCTCACATTCAAAAAACCCATAATATAATTCATGTGATAAAGGGTAACACACCTATTCTCCTTAAGAAATATTTCCTCCGATTTTCATTTAAGCCTCCACTGATATCCTTCTAAGGACAATATAGAACTGCTAGAAAATGGTAAAATGATAGATAACTCGCTCTAGCTTACATTTAGATTCGATTGCTGCAAAAGGCCACAACTTTCTTCAAAATGCATTCAACGAGATTATGAATATGTTATTTAATTCTATAAATTGCTACATCAAATGTTCTGTATTGATGATTGGAGCTTCATATTTTTTCTTTGCCTACTACTTCTTTTTTATTAAACAATGAGAACATTTTATTTGTGTAAAATCTACGCCTGCAATCTCCTATAAAGTTGCATTTTAACAGGTTTAACAACATGGCCAATAATATTTGTAAAATACAAAGGTAATCTTTATGTAGAAAGGTAGAAGAAATTAAACTATTTTTAATAATCAATTTCAAGAAATTATGCAAATAAATGTAGTATCCCTCTAGTGACGTTTATGTAAAAGCATGAGACAACAAGCAAGTAATTGTAGTATCTCTTTAGTGACGATTATTAAATAGCATAATAGCATGATTTGAAGCACAATATATTTTTACAACTGCGTGTTTGCTTACTTTGACGAATTATTTATAGTATATTTAAACGGATTTCCATTTTGTTAGAGTACAATTGCATAATGATTAATTGATTTCATAATCATTGAGATGAAATATGGGAATTATTTAAAAGAATATGTCTAAAGTTGCTAGTATAATATAAATCATAATACTATTTCAAATTTTGTAATTAGTGTCATTATGTTGTTATGATTTGCACAATGCAATTAGCGTCTTTTGCTTTTATTACCACTACAATAAAAAAATGCAAAAATATTTTTAATCTTTAAAGATTAATATGTTCGACTTCTAAATTTTTTTCTTAAAATACTATCTGTCACTCTACCTGACAAGCTAAGTGTGACCCGCAACCTGCCCCACCATGGTCCTATATCTTGTGGTGTTTTCAGATTATGAATATATTCATTATTTGGTTGACAAAATCGCAGTAGAATTAAGGTAAACCCTTTTTGTGACAAACATTTTTCAATTGACTTAACAAAATTTTTTTTGTTATCATTATGTCATTTAGAATAAAAAAATGTTTTTCCTTGATATGGCATTTTTTAGCTAATGATGTAATTTATCCATATGGATATGTTGCTTTAATTCAGTAATTCGATTCATAAAAAGGTGTCTGTAAAAATTGAATAAAACAACAACATATTGTGCGACTGATGTATGGAATGAGAAAAAAAAGAAATTTATTTAAAAACACAAATAATGTACATTCTTATTAACAAGAATGGAAATCAACAAAGCAATTTCTCTGAGTTGAGACATAATGATCAATTGCATCAAATCTAACATCATACTCCGGCCGCATTCTTTCTTTTTCTGGCAGGTTCTGGAGCTGAAGAAGAATCTTTTGAAGGCCTACCCCGCTTCGCCGGTATGTAATGAGCCAAAGCAATACTGAAGCTAATTGCCAATCTGAATTTCTTTAAGGAATACGGATATTTTTTGTTTAGCGATTTTGCATCTCTTCTTGCTAATAACCATCATTAACTGTGCACAAATCCAATATATAAGAGAACATTTTTTGGATTAGTACTTCACATACAGGCGTAAATTTCCAGCTCTTGTTCCTCTGTAGGGAATCATTACTTCATCCACAGAATACATTCCTTCATGTTCAATGTTGATGCAGTTGTTTCGCACTGATTCATGCATTGTTCTGATTTTGTGATGTCTGTCATTATTAGCTATATTATTGTCATTGAAATGCAAATATCTCCGAATTTTTTTCAAACATTTCAGACTCATCTTATCTGCAACAACAGCAATTCTACAATACTTGTTCCAATAATCTCGATATGATGGAAGATTGATAACAGCCATTCCTAACAACATTGATGAAAATGATTCAATTTCACTTGAGTTTGTATCAATCGATTTATCACAAGCTTGTACAGAGTGTAAATTAGTTTGCTATGCACAATTTCTTTAATTAATTCCTCAGAAAAAAGTTGCTAAAAATAGGTTAAAGTCGTTTTGACTTAAGGTGGTTGAGTAAAATTAATGTCCTTGTTGCCAATAGATGAATATAACTCTTTTTTGGCCATTTATACTCATTCATCTTTTTATTTTTACCTCTTCCTGACAATGTTCCAGGAATATCTGCATCATCTTCAACCTCACGATTATTCTCTTCTTCTGAAGAAACTGAGTTAAAGTCATTATCTGTATCAGGATGATTATCATTATGGCTAGGAAGATAATCCGGATCTTAGACTTGATCTGAATCTCATATTTCAATATCAGAGATAATTCCTGATTATGGAACTACACAACAAATGTCGATTGTTATCATTTAGTACCATAAAATGATTTATTTATGATTGACATCTGAAAAGTAAAATTGAAAAAATTATTATAACATGTCATATAGTAAATATTTATAGTTAATATATTTATGTGAGACAGTAAACTAATGACTATTTACATAAAGATTATACATTACATCTATATATACATAATTGTTAACTATGTATAACAGACAGTCCTATATGTATATAATCCATCAGAAGGGTTAAGTGCATTAATAAGTCTTAGCGAAACACCAATTATATAATAATATGATGATAAATTTTAAACTCGCAATTTATCATTATATTATTGTGATATATGAGCATCATGCATCAAAGCAAGGAATTTTCATCAAAATAATACAATAAATAACTATTTAATCATTTAGTGATCATGCACTGTGTACATATATTAGTAACAAAACTACTAAAAGCAAGCAATTTAAAATCATAAATGCAATAGACTATTTATCTTATTCAGATAAAAATGGACCTCAAATGATTAATTGCATTGCAAAAGAAATCTACAAAGCATTAAACACTGTTGCCCCAATTAAGAATTGTTGGGTTAAGATTAAAGCAATTAAATTTCCTTTTTCAAACACCGACGATAATCAAGTCCATGAACTAGTATCCATTAAACGAGAATTATTTCAACTTGCTAAATCCAAGCCGACAAAGACTAATTGGACCAATTACGAAAAATCAAAGAAAGTAATTAAGCAATTAAGAACAAAAAATTTAACTAAAGCTCGACAAAAATTCTTTAATCAACTACATTCTACTCGAGAAACATGGCGATGCATCCATAAATTTATTGGAAAATCTAAGGGTCTTTCATCCGAAATAAGTGAATTAAACATAAATAATACTACCGTTACAGACAAAACTCAAATACTAAATCATTTAAATTCAACATTCAAAGAACTTGGAAATTTCAATTTCCCATCTTATAAGAAAAAACAAAATTCTGATAATCTCAAACAAGCAAAACAATTTTCCTTTAGACTTGCTACAATCAATGAATTAGAAAACATTGTTAAAAAACTTGATACCAACAAATCAACCGCTTCTTATAATCTCCCATTTTTTATTATTAAACGTTTTTTTCCTATTTTTGGAGAACAATTATTAGTCGCATTTAATCAATGTATTATTGATTGTGAATTTCCAGACTTACTAAAAAAATCGGATATAACTCCTATATATAAAAAAGGTGACAACCTAAACGCAAAAAATTATAGACCCATTTGTATTACACATCCTTTTAGCAAACTCTTTGAAAAACTGTTGTATATTCAAATAAACGCATTCCTAAAATCTGAAGACATCCTATCGAATAAGCAATTTGGTTTTCGTGCTGGGCATAGCAACCAGGACGCAATTTTATCGATCACGCAACAAATTAAGTCTAATATATCTCATAATAACTTCAGTTGTGTTGCATTACTAGATTTAAGTAAGGCATTCAATTCAATGAATTTCGATATCCTGCAAGACAAGCTTATAAATTATAATTTTGGTGTTAACTCAATTAATTTAATCATGAACTTCTTAAAAAATAGACAGCAGCGTGTAATATTAAACAGTAAAAAATCAAGTTATGTTACGACTGACTGTGGAGTGCCCCAAGGTACTGTACTTGGCCCTATTTTATTTGCAATTTTGTAAATGTGATATAATAAAACATGTTAAACACAGCTACATTTACCAATATGCCGACGACACATGCCTGATAAGTACTGCAAAATGCTTTTGATACTACAAAAAACCTCCAAACAGATATAGAAAAATTAAACAATTACTTTACTAATAAT
The DNA here is from genome assembly GCA_900660155.1 of Hofstenia miamia. NCBI lineage: Eukaryota > Metazoa > Xenacoelomorpha > Acoela > Hofsteniidae > Hofstenia > Hofstenia miamia. The sequence continues at coordinate 170,882 of CABFPE010000348.1, read as the reverse complement.
CAATTGAAACTAAATATTGAAAAAACTCAATTTATAATTTTTTCACCGAAGGCACAAAGAAATCTAATAAGTGATAGAGAACTAAAGATAAATAATGAGTCCATAAAGCAAAGTGAATCAGTCAGCTATTTAGGAGAGGAGATAGATAATGAATTAACATTTGAAAAATTTCTGCTGAATAAGATTCAAAAAATGAATGCAGGCATTAGATTTAAAACATATGATAATGTGTTGTTCTCCTTTTAGACTTTTAATGCACTGCTTATAATATTAAACCCCATTCTTCGGTTAGAAAAGACATCTAATGAATCGTAGAAATAATGTCAAATAAGCTGATTGTCTTACTATTTTTATAAATAGGAACAATGGCAATCCTTTTTAAATATCAGAACTGAATCAACATGAAACCGGTTTAGATAGATATGAATTTTTTAAAACAATTATCTGAAAACATCACCGTGTATATATGATAGAATACCAGTTAAAACCTTGGTTTTCTGTATTCGAAATAGCTGGCATTTTCCCGGAACAAGTGGGCTTACCCACGATTTTTTTAGGATGTTGTACCCGAAACCGAACGGAACCGAACCTAACCAACCTGAAGTGTCAGATCTCCTGAACCGATTCCAACTCTGGTTTTTATTTGTTGTGCATTTTGTGTGACACAGCAGCTTTTTAATGTTGTGTTGGTTGTTAGTGAAAAAACTCACAGTTTCCATTGGACGTTTTATGTCCTACGAGAAACCTGACATAATTCATTATTAGCAAAGTAAGAAATGGAGCAATTTGCTTCATGGAATTACATGTCCATGCCACAGCTGGAAACAGGTCACAATTTTAACCTCCCATCTAACTCCGACCCGCACCTGACCCTACCAACGTTTACTAGCATTATACGCTCAAAACATCTTAATTTAAAAATACCAGTAAAAACAATAAAATTCAATAAAAAATTCAAAAAAATGAAAAACTTTAAGAATTTCAGGATCTCAAATGTTCCACTTCCTAAAATGTTGTTTAAATCTGTTAGAGATCCTACAACCTTACGACGATAAATACTCCGCGACTGCTACACAAAAAAAGACCCACTTAAATGTGACATTCACAAGCCGACCAGACCCGCTTAATTTTTCATCAACAGATTATGTGAGAATCAAGGAGCAAAAATACTTTAATTCTTAAAATAGAATGTATTCACTATGCAACGGTTAATTGACAACTGTCAGTCCGCGGAAATCAGCAAAATTATATTTATTTTTCAAAACTTCCGCCATAATTTACACGTCAATAGATTCATAGAGGCTAGATTTCTAAACAAAGATAAAAACAGTTACTTATGTTATTCTTAAACATCAATATATGCTTTGCTCAGAAAACCAATTATGTTAGTTTACCGGAAGAATGAGACTAATGGTATTAATAACTTATGACTTATAGCGTGCTATGCTGTGTACAATTCAGATTAATGAATATACACACGTAATATGAGTTTACAAAACTTACTATGAAGTATTTTTATGAGTCGTATGAAATAGAATATGTTTCAACTTCTTCTATCTGAATCATTTTATAGGTGCAAGAATATTGGAAAGTGTCTGACTCAATGCCAAACGGTTTCAGTTATACCTTATAACCAAGTATTATATTCACACCTTCTTTGAAATTTTGTTTATGTTGTAAGAAACAGTGTGGAAATCTAAATATAAAAATGAAAGTGTTGAGTATTTGGTTTGTAATAATGATTTTTAAAGGCAAATGTTTTTAGGCATTTAAAGTATTTAATGCTAATTAATTCAAATTGAGATTTTTACATTAATCTTTCTTTTCAAATAGCAACATTATATTGCTCGAGAAATGTAAATATTTTCCAATATAATAATTTCATAACTTGTTTAATATTTATCAGCTACTCATAGCAATTTTGTATAACTGCATTAATGGGATCATGTGAGAGACAGCATTAACAGAATTCAAATTGTTTTGAACAAATAATCGCAATGTTTAAATTTTTTGAACATGTAAGAAATAATAAATGGATTAACTTTATGGTCATATTTTGAAGATTGTCATATCCGTTAAGGCCATACAATATTTCTCTAGCATACACAATATGGTACATAATAGTATGGTTACTTACCATAATCAGCAACTCTGCTACACAAAGTTCTTTTTTTTATAGTTGGATGCAGATGCACAGCTATTTTGTCATAGAATAGAATCCCAAAGCATGCACGAGCAGCATCAGTAGGAAGAATGTAGGTATATTATTGTGATTGTTTAAATAATGAAGACGAAAGTAACAATTTGATAATATTCAGTTTCAAAAAGGACTAAAATCGTGCGACCTAAGGTTATGAATGGCAATATACAAGTGTAACGTAGACAAGTCAATAAAAAGGAAGTAGTTAAACCATGATTACTGTATAAATATACTGTGTCTAGCCACTAGAGCACATTTATGTCATTCATTATTATAAAATATCCTTTTGAGTTAGAATTCCCCACAAATGGTCTTAAGCACTGAAGATGCAGCACTTTTTAAGTAATACCATGCAATCAAGTCATTTTCTAAAGTAAATAGTCCTTATCACAAATAACCTTATTTCCACTAGGAATTTTTACACATTTGAGATGAGTTCAACACAAAAAATTTTAAACACCTATAATTCACGAACTAACAAAATTATTTAAAATCTAAAAGGTCTACATCATGAAATTATATATATATATATATATATACAAACTCTAACTTTACTAATAGGTCCACATCAGAACTATTAATTCCAAAATTACAGTTTTTTGGGGATTATATTTTTGCCATGCATACATTATTATTACCGAACAGAAATTTGAATAAAACATTATCAAAATAGGTGCACTCAGTGGTGTCAAACCCCTTAAAAATCAGGGACCTGAAAAACTCAAAAACAAATATATGTGAGGACATTCACAGAATTAAACATCATTTTGCTTAAGCAGTGTCGGAATTTTTTAATTGTCTCATTGGGGTGTGTCTATGTGCAAATGCTCCAACCCTGGTTCCACAACCATGACTTTGTGCAATGGGCTTGAATGGTATATCTAAAAAGTAAGTCAGTTGAGAATAGTTGTTGATTCCATGGGCCTAGACCTCATGCTTACCTCCGCATTAAGCATAGATATAATTGGAAAGATTTCTAAAAAATCAAAACTTTCAAATAAAAATAGTCAATCTTTTAAAGTAATTCAAACACACCAATACTTCTCAGCATTCATTTTCAATATTACTTTTGAACACATTTCTCAATATATACGTCCTTGGTCCACAACTGCCAAAATTCATAATAGGGTTTGAAGAAAATCATTTGAAAATGTGTAAAAATACATCAAGCTTCTTAAGGCTAACTTACTTAGGAATTGATTAAAATATATGACGAATTCTTCAAAAATATTTCAAGCGTTCATAACATTCTGAACTAAATAAAAACTTTTTTGGTTACAAACTACGAATATGGTTACAATCAACGAATATATGCAGGAATCACTATAAATGATTAATATACATGCGGCATTAATTACAAAATGCAAATATATATATATATATATGTATATGCATTTCATTTTAAAAAAGACAGCAAGTTGTATAAAGATAGTAACACTTTCGAAATTTTTGAAAAACGTTCTTCCTTGTTTAGACTACTAAATTTTTCTAATTTTCTTAATTAGCATGTTTTTAAATAGATTTAATTGTGCAAACAATTAGAAAAAGTCTAAAATTCAAAATAATAATGTGTAGAACGCGTTCTCTAAAACAGGTACAGGTTTTCTTCTGTACTCAATCACATTTCATGAAAAAAGTTTTCTTGTAAAAGTGGTTGTCAGTGCTGAATCTGAATCAGGAATTCTATTTGGAGCATTCTTTTTGTATTTTTCCAGAATTTTCTTATGCTAAATTTGCACTTATCTTATGCAGGTATGCAGCAGTTGCCAAGATAAAAATATTGCCCTATTCAAGAAAGTGAAAAATTCTGTCATGCGAAAATATTTTTGATTCGACTTTTGGTTTTGAATCAAGCCTGTAGTTTAAGTTTTTTTGTTAACGACTTATCAAAAAACTGAATTACTAGTTGACTACTTCAAGTATGAAAAAATATAATATATTTCTTAAAGTTATAATGATAAAAATCTTGATTTGAAAAATATATGTCATTACCAATTAAAGTTTGCGAAGAGTTTTTTTAGAATTTATTGGTTTTCTCTGGCTTTGCTAACATGTAGCACAGTACAATAATTTGAATAACAATTGTGTAACGATTTCATTTACAAAAAATAGTAGTGACTTGAAAAAATCAAATGCTAAAATTTATGTTTTCAAAAATCAAGTGCCTTAAGGCTAGAGCTGTGCAATATATTATATCGAAATCGAATACCGATATCGATTGAAATAATTTTTTTTTAACAAATCCAATACCACGAATTCTGTCATTTCTGAGAAAAGGCATGCATTTGTTTACATATCTGAGAAACGCTTATTTACATTAGCCACTCCTGTTTCCTCTTCTACTCATGCATTTGATTACATATCTGTGAAACGTTTATTTACATTCTCCACTCTTGTGTAGTAGTTCTGTGCATTAATTCTAATGGCTGCACAAGGTAGTTTGATGTATTACTGTGCAATTTCAGAGTATTTGTGACTTGAAATGTCTGGAAAAAGGAGCCTCTTTTGGGAGCATTTTACAAAAGCCAACACCAACAAAGTTACTTGCAAATTATGCAAATTAGAAGTTGCCAGTCTATTTGGGAACACTTTTAATGCCTAGAGTCATTTACAAACAAATATAAACAACAACAACAAAAACACGACAAATTTGAAGAAAAGAACAAAGATGCTGGAAAACAAAAAGACAAGAGAAGAAAAATGAAAATCAACCATGTAGTAAAACTTTTGCAAACATAGTTCTCAAATCTGGTAATTATTCACCTGATTCGGCAAGGCATAAAGAATTGAATATCCCTGTTGCAGAGATACTGGCTGATGATATGCACCACTTTTCGATGGTGGACGACCCCGGCTTCAGGAAAGTGGTGAGTTTGCTTGATATTCATTATCAAATCCCAGTAAACACACCTTCATCGAAGCTACGTCGAAAACTTGGAAATCGACGAGGCAAAATCTGTCATCAATATCGACATATTTTTAAACACCACGAAAACGACAGGTTTTCGAAAGTACATCAAAAAAGCTGGTTTTCGAAACTATATTTATATAAATTATGCAACTTTTGTATAGATTTAATTTTATAATCTCAGTTGCATTAAAAAAATTTTTCTGAAATGTTATAGTATTTGAATAGTTTTGATAATTTTGAATGAATTAAAAAATTTTCAAATGTAAAACATAATGCCACAGAAATGTATCTCAAAAACCGCACGTACAAATACCATTTTTAGAATATATTGGAATAAACATTTAACTGTAAAATATAAATGGCATTATAACAAATTTACCAGATCTGAACGGTAAAGAAATCACTTTGCCTTAAGCATTATTATTTTCAAATTCAACCTCAACCGAAGACAATTTCGCAACATATATTGAAAGCTGCATGCTGTTAATTGGATATGAAGAGAGAGGTTCAAATTGATTTAAATGTTTAATTCTCTTTTTCTCATTGTTTCCAAAAGTAGAGCAAACGAGCCATCTTTTAATGCAAAACAGCTATCATGAATTCAGGAGCTCAATGTATGCTCATCAGAAGAAATTTCTTTGTACCCCAAGAACTCGTCACATTCCATAATTATGAAATTGCTGCAATAGCCAGCGCATACCTTGAGTCCTTCTCGTTAATTGTTGCAGAAAATTTTCATATTTAAAACTAGAAAATATATCTAAGGGAACATTGCGTTCAACAAATGCGGTAAGTGCAAGAGTACATGAACAACATATGAAAGAGATTCGCGACCACACATTAGTGACCTGTCACAAAGTGATTTAAATGTTCTGTGGACAGAGAAATGCTGTCTTTGCACAATTGGGAATCGGCTAATAAACGCATAGAAACTGATAACAAATTAAAACGACGTACAAATTCTGTTGGAAAATCAGCAACTTGAATCAAAACAAGTGGTCAAACATAGATCAGAAATAATCGTAGTTCTGTTGCTTTCCACAATCTTAGTTCATTCATGGAACGCAACTTTCGATTAAACTCTAAACACAATTTGTCTACAACCACAAATCATGTTTAAACACAAACACATTTGTTTATAAAATTACACAATATATTAAGTTTTTAACATTAAATTTGTATCTAAATCATAATAACACCTTTAATATTTATAAATAATTGGTGGTATTAAATATAATAAATCATACCTGATGGCACATGTCTTGAACATTTAAGAATAAGCAAATGTCCTTAATTCTATGAACAGGTTGTCGAAATTTAAAATTACCCTGTAGCCAATAAAAAAGCAGCTTTCGTGTACATCCAAGCAAAACGACGTGCATATAATCTGGGGAAATGAATGGATGAAGTCAATGTTAAGAGATACAAAAGGCGAAATATTTAAGTGATGATCTTCATCTGTTTGATTTCTTAATTGGGCATCCCAGTGTAACACCCCAAGTTCATTATATACAACGCGATTTTCGATGTAATCACCATGAACATTGCAATAGTCACAAACGGAATATCCTCTGCACTATTTTGTTTGTTTTGCAAAAGAGCGTGCAGGCGCATCCAATGACCAAAAAACAATTGAGCATGACCGAAATAGAGGAAGTCAATCAACGCTTAAATCAACTTAGAATATAATGAATCATGTATACAAAATAATTGGTTATACTTCAACTCTAGAAAACAAACCCAGAATATTTAATGCATCGGCAAATCCAAAATAAATATACTCCCTGGGAAAATGTAAAATTACTAGATTTAGATAATAAAACTATTGGTATTTGCCAATATAAAATGGCATATCAAATTTACCAATCAGGAAAAAGGTGTAACTTAGCGACATCTTATAGTTACATGTGACCAATTTCAAAACAATATTGAATTTGGCAATTTCTTACAGTTGTATTATGGTTTTTAATAGTTTCAATTTTGTCTTAGCATGGTATTTGTTAAGTATATGTCAATAGCTTTTATAGAACATGAGGGATAAACAAAAAGTCGTTAATGCATGAAAATATAATTAATTTTACATTAATTTCTTAACAAACCAAAGAGCTTTGCTTAAATTCATTATTAATTTATCAAATTCTAGTTTGTTCCAATCAATTTTTACTTAAAAATTCATCTATCTTAAGATAAATCACAACAATTGAAGGAGTTCTTGTTTTTGACGATAGATGGCATTAAGCATTTCTAAAACCTTCTGTGCAATGACTTCGATAATTAAATCGACGTTCCACCATCATTTCACTGTCCTTTTGACGCTGGTGTGTTTATTGGGATGCCAACATGAACATCATTTTCGAGAACAATTTTTTGGTAAAAAAAGGGCAAATTGCATAACGTTATTATTTTTCTGATGATTAAAAACTCAACCCACATGAGCGCAAGTGTGTTAATCAACCCAAAGTACAAGGATATTTTTCTAACCAAGGACAATGTTGCAATTGCAAAACGTGCGATAAAAATAAATGTACTAGGAGAATTCGTTGATGTGACTTGTGTTAATGTTGACTCTGCAACCATGACCGACAACACACTGAGAGACTCGTTCGAAAATACAAAAAGAGCAACAAACCCCATGCTATCAGCTTGCGAACAATTTGATGACGAATGCGCCAAATATCTATCACTTCCGTAAATTGAACCTACACAAGATGAGTTAACATGGTGGGTTACCAATAAGCACATTTTTCCCATATTGGTGAAATCAGCTGGAGCTTATCTTGGAATACCTGGAACAGCCGTGCCATCTGAATAGCACTGGTCGGATGCTGATAATATAATGACTGCTCGACGAAGTACTTTGGGTGCCATGACTGCCCGATATTTATGTTTTTTGAAAAGTTGTTTAAAATATAACTCAATTCTTATTGTTTTGAAAAAATGTATTAAATATCGAATCGAAATTGAATATCATAATATTGATTGATTATCGTATCGATATCAATCAAACTTAAAAATAACACACACCTCTACTTAAGCCCCCCAGGTTGGCCGCTACTGGCATGTACATATGCATATTTATCTCAAGATCAGCAAAAACACCAACATCATATTGCATCGAATTGAGAGTCATTATATATACATCTCAACTCAGCATCAACATCAACACCATATTGCGTCGAATTAGAGTCATTATGTTTTCAGGAAAAATTTATGATTGAAATCGTACTCAGGTAAGCTCAAATTATATCGTCCTTTAGTCTGTTTTACTATTCTTAAAAATATAAGGTAAATAGAGCAACACATGTACGCATTGGTGCACTCCATTCATTGGTGGAGACTACCATCATTAACGAAATCTGATTTCATTCCAAATGACATTAATGATTGTGGTCTTCGACAAAGAATCAGCAAAAATTAGCATCAACTACGCTTAGAAATTGGCATCAAAAGAGGTAGCTAGACCTATATATATATACACAAATATTCGAATGATAGAATTGCATTCGATTAGTTTTAAAAAGCCTTAATATGTGTGAAGTATTGCTCATTGTTAACCTGTTCTTTGTTGAAAATAATCATAGCTTCAAAGCTATAACAATTTCCTAACAAATTTCCGTTTTAAGAATATTTTGATTTGATCAATTATTTGCTTAGCAATTAAAGCCATATTGACCCAATCGTATTTTAAGTCAGTTAGTTTAGTATATTTACAGGACATCAATAGCTTAGTTCTAAGTTTCATTCTAGATAACTAGGGTAAACATTTTGATTAAATTTCAAATTCTATGTTAAATATTATAATTTATTGATTTAACATAGTTCATACCGGGTCTTTTTTTATTGTTAGTATAGAGATTGATAGAATTCTAATTTTTTGTAAATGCATTTCAACCCATTGTCTTCCTGGAATCTGATTATTCCTCTAGCGAATATACCAATGAAATTATTCCTTATTCATTATTGTGTACTTCACTCAAGCTGGTATAGAACTGGTTTGCGCAACCTAACTGGCATAATTTGAAATATCACTCACTATAAACTTTTCGAATGCTTAGAAATCTAATACACATAAATATGCCTATATGTAAATACATTTAAATACTCATTCGACCCATCGCAAAACTGTGACCCATCTGATCAAATTACCGATTTTGTTATGGGTCAATGACCCATGTTCAACTCTATCTTGAACTATTTAAATTTAGGTTAATATTACGGGTTTGATTTGAATACAATGAAATAACGAAGTTTCTTTTATTACAATTTATATATTATGTAGCCGCAAATGTACAAAACTGTCTGCATATATCTCTCAATTAAACTTTATTGTATAATGTATTGCTGTGCTTCCCAATATAATTTAACCGGACCGGATATATTCTCAACTTAACCTGATTTTAACCGGATCTTTGACGATTAGAATCTTATTCAAACTAAGAAGAAAAATATATTCTATTTCTATCCTTCGAATTAGTCAATTCCTATATGTTAAAAAAATTTTCGATATATTTATATATATATATATATATATATATAGAAATATATATATATACATATATAGGCGCTTTAAGGTATATTAAAAGTCTGGAGCTTCTACAGTTAAACAAAATTTCATTCTCTCAAAATGTATTGAAATTTGCAGTTATTCTTTAGGGAAATGATGGACAATGGTAACTCTAGACCTTCGAGTAGTAGTCGAAGAGAAAAATGTCTTGTGCCAATGCCAACCAGTAATCAAAACAGCATTTATGAAAACATTTCAGTCAGTGGAAAGCATAGAAGAAGTGTTTATTCATCTGGAGAACACTATGACCTTTCTGCTTTCCATGACAAAAATGAGAAAAAAGGGAAATTCTATCAATGTGAAAGAAATTCCACTCAGTCTTTAGGAGAATATAAACCCGATTCAGAAATGAATTACATTTCAGAACTCTATTTACAAAGAAAACACGAGGCTACCTCTCACAGTGATGCTTCAGCAAGCTCTATGGGATCATATACCTCTGTTTACTTGCCTAATGATGACTATTCGCATGCTTCAGAAGATTATTCATGGACATGCTATCGAATGAAGGATGTGCTTACTGTTACTTTTCTCTTATTAAGTCTTGTTTTTTCTCCCATATCATTTTTGGTTATTCCAAACATTTTGTGGAGATTTGAGTATGGTAATGCTTACTTTATGGTTAAGTATGCTTTCCTCATTTTCAAGATTATAATGATTTTAATTTCATGCTACTATCTCTTCATTTACCAATCGCTTGGTAAGTTTCCAAGATTTCAACCAAAATCCCTTTTTATGTTGTTTATTTCAATTATATTTTTTGTAAGCAATTGGATGTTTTTTTTGGGAGGAGTTATTTGGTTTCGCTCACTCAGTTACAATGAATTATTGGACTTCGTGCATTATTACATCAACTGTGCATTTTTAATATTAATTTTGTCTGTAATAATAGAACTTTTGTCATCCATTAAAACAAAATATTATCTAGAGGTAGTGCGTAACACAGATGGAGAACGCAAATTCTACACGATTGGTCAGCTTACCATACAAGAAGTAGCAGCTTGGGTGTTGAAACAGTATAATAAAGATTTCTCTTCCTACAACCCTTACTTAGGTATACGTAAATTTAATAGACCCAATAAACCAAATTCAAATGTTAGTAATCATAGCATGTATAGTCGGAATGAAACGGCTAAGGATGTTTCAAGGAGCAGAGATATGTACAGTGCTATGCTTCAAGAAGAAGACGAAGAAAATGAGAAAATTAAAAAACGACGAGCAAAGCTAATAATTATTACAGAAGATGCCTTTTCATCTGTCAAGCCAATTTCAGGTTTTGATAGAAGAATTGTTTCTCCTATGGATTCTTCTGAAATAGCTGCTGCAATTTTTCCAAAAATGGCACGAGCTTTTCGAAAGTATTTAAAATCTACACGACAATTGCATCTTTACACATTAAATTCAATACAAGAACATCTAAGCCGGTGTATTTCATTAGAACTATCACCAAGAGCATTTTTAGAAACATATCTCAAAACATTGCCTGTTATCACAAATGAATTTGAGCAGAGCTCAGTCCAATGCTGGAAGATTATCACACAATCTGCTGCAAATCGACTCATACATTCAGGAACAATGTTCAAATTGTGTAAGGATGATACTACCCTAATTGTTAATGTTTTATATATTCCAAATTTCTTCATCAGTGAAAATGTCAACAATTCAACTGATAAGAGGTTTATTTTGATGGTAGATCCAAAAAAATATTCTTATTAGGGGTGATTTGGTTCTTTCTGATGAAAACTATCTTTCATAATTTGTAAAATCTTTCATATATCTTGTATTTTAAGTGACTTTTACAAAGGTAAAGTACGTTTTTTAAGTATGTTTAAGTAAGATAAATATTAATTGAGTGGGACCAGTAGTTTATGTTAGGCTTATTCTCAAGTTCTTCTGAAAATCAATAAACTAGGTAAAACACTAACTTCTGAAAAACCTATAAGTACTCATATGTATAAAAAGTATTCTTACAAATTATATCTTGAAAATATAAGCCTATTGAACTCCAAACCTATAATTATCACGCATTCCTATTTGAAATTAATCTCAAATTTAGAATTTTCAAAAATTACCTCTGAAGTATGTATACAATGCATTATAGTTTGCCATTTTTATGTAACATGGGTAAACTTAAAAAGGATATTACTCATAAAATTTTTTGTCAATTGTTTAGAAATTGCTGTAGTTTGGGGCAATATTGAAATGTAAGCTTACTTTGCTAATAAAAATCTGCAAACTTTGTAGTTCGTTCAGAATATTTAAATTTTTGTTGCTGGCTCCAATTTCTTAAAAAAACATATCGAGGACTATAAACACAGAAAACCGGTCTCTCTGAACCTCACAAGACAAAAATCTGAAGGTAAGTTGTGGGTAGGATTTTTATTTATTTCGGGTGTGGGTATTATTGGCCTACATTAAAGTGTGCCAGTGTGCGTTGTGTTGGGTACAGACGTTGAGGTGCGGGTTTGTTTGGGTATGAAAATCTATACCTTCTCGACCCTTGAAGACATTGCAATTTGGGTAAAACTGAACATCATCATTTATCGACAATGAAGTTGCCTTCCACCTCTTGAATGCAATTCGACATCTTTTAAGTAATAGTACCTGTAAATGAGTTTAATTGTTTTATCCCCATATATGATTGAAAACGAAAAAATCCTACTGATGTATGTAGGACGAAATTTTTTTAATTTTTTTTATTAAAAATTTCATTGAGTTGGAGAAGAAGTAAAATTTGCTTACAGTGAGGTTGTGTATTTCCACACGGATGGTTCTTAGTTTACAAATATTAAAAAAACCCGTTAAAAACAATAAAATTCAAGTAGAGGTATTTCAAAGTAAGGTAATCTTTTAAATATTAGTATTCAAAATAGGGTTTCATATTGTGCGAATAGAGTATAATAATTTTTGTCAGGCCATTGTATGTCTTGAAAATTTATGACCACATTCCTAGCTTATTGAGCATAAGTAATATTGTACATGTTTAGCTGCACGCAAAATTGTAAAATTTGGAATTAAATATTTTCTGAGCAGTTGTTGGTAGTTCAGTGGCAAAGGAATTGAACTGAAATTTACACAATCAAAAGACGAACTCAAGGTGACTATGACTTTAGAAAATTCTTTTTCATTGCTTGCCAAATTTCTCGTCATCCAGATTTTAAGTTTTATAATTGACTTTAATATAGACATTCTAACAATTTCAAACATAAATTACAGGACTGTAGGACATATTATTCCCAAGAGAGATTATAACAATTTCAAACAGAAATGACAGGACTGTATGGAATAGTACTCCCCAGGGTGGTTGCAGTATTTTAAAAGAAAGTTGCTTCTAAAAATTGATTTTGAATACAAATATTTCTTAACCTTCAGTTGATCAGGCCACCTGAGTACGCTAAATGCCATATACTGGTTTTTTGTCAGTCCTTTTAATTTCGGATTTTCAATTGAAATAACATTATTATAATATATACCTCACTTACAGCAAAATGAACAAATAGAAAATCTGTAATAAGGCTTTAAATCAGTTATTTTGTTACTATTATGGTAGGCCGAAAAAGAAATGGATTAATATTTCAGCATTCATTGAGGCTCTGAATAGCATTGATGGTCTATTTTGACGGCGAATATTTTGGTGCAGACTCCTTATACAACCGTCGCGAATCTATATGTGACACATTATGGTTTAGTATACAATCGTCTACTCAACCACTTCACTATCTCCTACCTGATACACGTCCAGCTTAGTCGTTTTTACGCACACAACGCTCTTATGACGCCTTCTTTCACAAGAAAAGGCTGGTAAATTCTTTCTTCTAAGCTTATATTAAAAGGCTTAAAGTCACCTTTGAATGTTGCATTGTTAACTGTTTAATCGATTAGTTGAGTTTGGATTATTTACTGCCATTTTGACCTTTTGGTCACAAGCAGTTAGCTACAATATATCATCTATATATATACATTTGCATATATATATATATATATAAATATATATATATATACATATATATATATATATATATATATATATATATATATATATATATATATATATATATATATATATATATATATACTTTTGTATAGATTTAATTTTATTGTCTCAGTTTTATTAAAAAGAAGTTTTTCTTAAATATTATAGTATTTTGAATGGTTTTATAATTTTGAATGAATTAGGAAATTTTCAAATGTAAAATATAATACAACATAAATGTATCTCAAAAACCGCACGTACAAATATCATTATTTCAAAAATATTGGAATAAACATTTAACAGTGGAATACAAATGGTATTATAACAAATTTTCCAGATCTAAATGGTAAACAAATAATTTTGGTTTTAACATTATTACTTTCAAATTCAACCTCAAAAGACAATTTCGCAACATATATATATTGAAAGCTGGTAATTGGATATGTAAAGAGATGTTCTAATGAGTTAAATGTTTAAATTTCTTTTTCTCATTGTTTCCAAGAAGTAGAGCAAATGAGCCATCTTTTAATGCAAAACAGCTATTACAAATTCGGGAACTCAATTTATGCTTATCAGAAGAAATTTCTTTATACCCCAAGAACTGGTCACATTCCAGAATTATGTGAGAAATTTGCTGTAATGGACAGCGCATACCTCGAATCCTTCTGTTAAAATTTTCATACTTAGGACAAGAAAATATATCTAAGGGACCATTGCGTTCAACAAATGCAAGAGTACATGAACTAGAGCTGTACGTCGGTCAGATTTTCGTCTGAAAATTTCGGCGTGAAAAAAATAGATTTTTTATGATTATCCAATAGATTACCTCGAAAGCTTCCCGTTGAAACGCTAATTTTGTACCGAAAACCCTTGAAATAGCAAAATAAGTTTTATTCTCGACTTTTTCAAAGCATGGCTTGCGCAATGATAATGGTTCTCATCCTTAACTCCGTCTTCAAAGTATTTGAACGCAGCACTTTTCTTATCTGTGATAAGATCAGGTTTGCATCATTTTTGTACCATGTCAATGCAGATCTGAAATCAAAATCAAATATAAACGACTGGCTATAAAAGATCACTGCTTCTGTTATCCGTCACGCCGTTTTTCAGATCCTAGGGCTGCCGCGTGATTCGGCGTGACCTAAAACGCGACGGCGGCGTACAGCTCTAACATGAAAAACATACGAAAGAGATTCGCGACCACACAGTAGTGAGGGATCTGTCACAAAGCGATCTAAATATTGTTTTTGCACAATTGGGAATCTGCTAATAACCGCATAGCAACTGATAACAAATTAAAATGACGTACAAATTCTGTTGGAAAATCAGCAAACAACTTGTCCAACATAGAGCAGAAATAATCGTAGTTCTGTTGCTTTCAAGAATTTTAGTTCATTAAATTAGCACAACTTTTGATTAAACTTTAAACACAATTTGCCTACAACCACAGATTATGTCTGAACACAAATACTTTTGTATATAGAATTACACAAAATATTAAGTTTTTAACACTTAATTAGTATCTACATCTTAATAACACCTTCAATATTAATCTATAATTAGTTATATTAAATATAATAAATCATACCTGATGGCACATGTCTTGAACATTTAAGATAATAAGCAAAGAAATTCTATGAGCAGGTTGTCGATATTTTACATTACCCTGTAGCCAATAAAAAAGCAGCTTTCGTGTACACCCAAGCAAAACGACGTGCATATAATTTGGGGAAATGAATGGATGAAGTCAATGTTAAGAGATACAAAAGGCGAAATATTTAATTGAAGATCTTCATCTGTTTGATTTCTTAATTGGGCATTAGAGCACCATGAACATTGCAATAGTCACAAGCCGGAAGATCCACTGCACTGCTTTGTTTGTTTTGAAAAAGAACGTGCAGGCGCTTTCAATGGCCAAAAAACAATTGAACTTGACCAAAATAGATGAAGTCTATCAACTTTTAAATCAATCTAAAATATAGTGAATCATTTATACAAAATAATTGGTTATACCTCATCTCTAGAAGACAAGTCCAGAATAATTAATGCATTGGCAAATCCAAAATAAAATTACTAGATTTAGATAATAAAATTAAAATATAGCGCGTCAGACTATTGCTATTTGTCACAATGAAATGACATATCAAATGAACCAATCAGGAAAAAGAGGTAACTTAGCGACATTTTAAAGTTACATGTGAGCAATTTCAAAACAATATTGAATTTGGCAATTTCTTACAGTTGTATTATGGTTTTTAATAGTTTTAATTTTGTTTTAATATGTTATTTGTTAAGTATGTCAATAGCTTTACTTTAAAATTCATCAATCTTCAGATAAATCACAATTGACGGAGTTCTTGTTTTTGACGATAGATGGCATTATGCAATTCTAAGACCTTCTTTGAAATGTTGTCGAAAAGGTTTCGAAAATTAATACATGTAATTTTTCGAAGGAAAATCGACATTCTACCATCATTTCATTGTCGTTTTGACGCTGGTGTGTTTATTGGGATGCCAACCACGAATATCATTTTCGAGAACAATTATACTTTTGGTAGAAAAAGGGCAAACTGTATACAGTAATGTTATTAAAGAAGATGAACCGTTTTCTATGTCTTTCACATCGGATATTTGGAATTCAAAGTCTAACACAACTTTAATATGCTTAACAGGGCATTATCTTACTGACAATTTTAAACTCAAGTCTCTGCACTTTTCCGAAGCACATATTGCCGAAATGTCCTTTTCCGAAATGCTTGATTTTCTGACATCAATATGTCGGAAATGAAGTGTTTTATGGTTACCAACTCTGTGTCTAACTACGTTTCAGATCTATCTGGAGTAAAAAAACCTGGTTTCTAGTATTTCTTGTTTTGCGAATCGGCTGCACTTAGCAATTTTGAAAGTAGTTCAAAACACTTCTGGATTTCTTGAAATGCTCACAAATGGCAGGGCGATTGTCAGATTGTCCCATTCCTTGCAAAAAAAAGAACAAACTCAACTTCTGCAAGCAGTTGATACTCAGTGGTCATCTGAATTTTTGAAAGAAAAACTACTACTCGAAATGAAAGCCCATTTTGGCTGTTTCTATGCTTGAAACAAAGTGTTAATCTACACAAAATGCAGAAGATTGGGATTCAAGTCAAGCATATGTTGATGTTCTTGGAGGATTTGCTGATGCTTTGAAAGAAGTTTGTGGATCAAACTACATGGCAAGTTCACTGATCATTCCATTATTGAAAAAGGTCAAATACCATTTGAGAACTGTGAGTGCTGCATCTGATGCACACCTAAGGCTTTGCAATTCCTTGCAGAACGCCATGAAAAGGTATTTTCCTGATGATTTAAAAACTCAACCCATTATGAGCGCAAGTGTGTTAATCAACCCAAAGTACAAGGATATTTTACTAACTAAACATGCACTCAAAATAGTTTTACTAGGAGAATACGTTGATGTAATTTGTGTTAATTTTGACTCTGCAACCATGAATGACAACACACTGTGGGATTCGTTCGAAAATGCAAAAAGAGCAAAACTGGCTGAAAAGGCAACAAACCCCATTCAATTACGCAAACAATTTGATGACGAATGGGCTATATATCTATCACTGATTATCGTATCGATACCAATCAAACTGAAAAATAACAAAATCGTACACCTCTACTTAAGCTCCCCAGGTTGGAAGCTACTGGAGTGTACTCAACATTAGAAGAACATTTTATATATATATATATATATATATATATATATATATATAAGTATGTTGTCCGTTTGAATTCATTTACACACGATGATGCCGCATGTAAAAAGGAATAAGACTAAGTTTTTATAGAAACTACGTTTATGTTCCATTTATTAGATATAGACATGCTGCATAAATGAGCGACGATTTAAAACACTTGGCATTGACTTGAGGAAGAATGATTTTGTTACGTGTTGATGATGTAGAGAATGGGATTTCTTTGTGTAGAACATGTTCTTGACACTTCACAATCTTCAAAACAGTCTTCTTAAACTTTTTTTCAAATTTAATGTTCAACATTTCTATAATTTTACTTTTTTTATAAGTGAAAGTCTTCCATACAATTTTAATGGCTTTCCTAATAACGTTCTTTGATAATCTGTGAGACCAAATACAAATACCTCTGAAGCATATAAATAAATAGGAAATATGTACGTTTCAAGTATAAAGACATTTTTGCTTTCATTTAAATGCTTCACAATAAAGACCAGTTTCCTAATTCTCATATTTGCAGTTGTAATAATATGATTCACATGTGAATTCCATTAAAGGTCATCGTCAATGAAGACAGGAAGATGTTTATACTTATGAACTTGTTCAATGTTTTTTCCATTAATAAGAAGCTCTGAATTTATTGCTTATGAACTTGTTCAATGTTTTTTCCATTAATAAGAAGCTCTGAATTTCTTGCGTTTATTAAATCTTCACTCTTGATGTTCTTATGAGAAAAGATAATTTTTTTAGTCTTAGCTTCGTTTATATAGATTAACATCTGCTTTAGCAGTATTTTTATAAACAGAGCCAATTACTCGCATGTCATCCGAATACTTTGCTATATTGGTATGTCTGAAGATAACAAATCATATGTTTCGTTAGAAATATCATTAGTTAAGCTAGTGAAAGGTAACCCACTTAAAGATCCTCCTTGAGGAACACCGACAATAATTGCTAGTTGTTTTGTAAGTTTATTCCTTCCATATCGTATACATTGTTTCCAATTTGTCATGTACTCATTTAACCATCTTGCTAACAATGGCGATTTGATATTTCATTCACAATTTTATGCTGTAGGACGGTGTTAAATGCACTGCTATAATCTAGAAAAGTTATTCTGACTATGGTGACAGATGGGGAGTCTAATGTTTTGTATATGCAGTGTATGATGTATAAAAGAGTATCGACTGTACCAGACTTGTGCTTGAATGCAAATTGAAAACAATCAAAAATGTCTGCCATGCGTTTGATGTAAACTTCGGCAACATATTTATCCAAGCACCTTGCAATCAGAGGAGTTAGAGCGATTGGTCTAAAATGTTTACAATTTTCTTCGTTGATACTTGATTTTTGAAATTCGAACTGAATTCCGATTGAAATCTGGTTGAGATTTGCATTTCGGGTTTGGGTCGTGTTCGAGTTGAGCAATCGGGTTTGGGTCGGGATATAAAATCTCAACCTAATTCTAACCTCTATGCTGGTGTTGGACTGAGCTGTTGAAAAAGGTGGACTGAAATTGAAACAAATAGACTATTACAAAACAATTATGGTGAATGCTATATAATTTCTTAAGCAACGTTTTGAAATTTTAAATGAATATTGTATTCTACATTTAGAATTTTCCATTTCAGTGTGCAGATTTTGTTAGTTTCAAACATATCCAAATTTGGTTTAGCAAGAAGCAAAAATGTAGAAAATTTCTAAACAAATTCAATAAAAATTGTACTAAGAACAGAACATTAACAAAATAGCATAGGCAATATACAGAAATGAAAAAGCCGAGGATAGTAAATCGAAAACAAAGTATAAAGACTTTAAATTTATTTTAAATGTATGTAAATTCAATTTCCAAATATTTTTTAAGCTGATGAACATGGTAATACATTGAAAGAGATTTTTAAGAATAATAATATTTTCAATGATTTAAGTGATGTATAGTTAATTTGTAAGCAAAATAGAAATATTAGCGTAGGTGTCTAATAATCTATGCTATTTTAAGCAGAAAATCGAATTAGCACAGTAATTTTGGACTAGTTTATGTCTTGAAGTTAAATAATCTCGTTGATCATAAAGTAGACTGCTGATCACTGTCAGATTGAAGGTTATCATTGTTATGCATTTCATTCTGAGACATACAAATACATTCTTCATTACATCTCTGACTTGATTTCTTATTAATTGTTGCTTCTTCATCTGTTTCATTGCAAGCATTCTTAATAATACCGTTAATTTCCCTGTTCAAATCTTCTTCATTATCGAAGAACTGAGTACAAAGAGAAATAATGTATTTTCCAAATGGTTATAATAATTTTAAGCATCTAAACGAAAATGACAGCTGAAGTTATAACCTCAAATGTATTAGAGATTGATTTGGCAATTGTATCCAACGTAATCATTATGAAAAACTGCATGCAATGAATATATACTTAAAATGATGAAGAAATGCATAAAAAATGCACATTGAATTTCATACGTAGTCCTTACCATAAGTTTCAAATGCTAAGAAACCTTAGTCAGTTAATTTAAACAATTCATTAGATAAAATTGAAGGCTGGCATGCAATGTCGGTTTGCTAAATTCTATCAATATCAATCATTGATATAAGAATTTTAAATGTAGGCCATAAATTTTCGTGACTTATGCTGGCCTTTGCACTTTGCTTACACGACATTCTTAAAAAGAATACAAATATTATTAGTAAATATGCATGGTATGTAAAATATAACACAAAAATCGTATTCAGCATGAAAAACTTAGAATATTAACAATTTTTTGTAAGAATTTATTGAGAAGTTTCTAAAATATTGGTCATCAAATTTTGTGCAAGTCCTATTACAATGTTCAAACTTGCATCTCAATTAGCACTTAGCACATAGTCATTCCATCTCGAAAGGAATTATTTTCATGGGCAATCTCTTCGTGACTACTATGAGACAAGAGGTCTAAATCTTCATCACTGGTGCTTGTTGAATATGAAAGATCATGTGATAGCTTTGCATCATTATTCTCCTCTACCTCTTCTAAATCTGGTTCAGTGTCATCTCCAGATTCCTCAATTAGAAAATTTTTTATTGTTTGCAGGAAATGTTGAGCTGACATTCTTTCAGACATTATAAATAACAATTGAACCTGGTATGCTTGAAATTTCTACATTTGCAGCAATTCTATCAAATGAAATTGGAGTATATTTAGTACTCCATGATAATAGGGTACAATTAGCTGGAAAACTCTTGCCGCAAAATATTCGCATCTCATTGAAATATTTACACAAACTATTCACACCCTTTTCATTATTTTAATGGGACAATACAATCTGTGTACATGAATATTTACATGAATTTAAGTTCTAAATATCATTTATAATATGTTACTAAGGTTTTCGGTATATTTGTAGAAAATTACAAAACTTAATATAGAAATCGTCAATTGACGGGTTTTGGTGCTTTTAGGTATATTAAAAGTCTGCAGCTTCTAGTGTTAAACAAAATTTGATTCTCTCAAAATGTATTGAAATTTGCAGTTATTCTTTAGGGGGAATGATGGACAATGGTATCTCCAGACCTTCGAGTAGTAGTCGAAGAGAAAAATTGCTTGCGCCAATGCCAACCAGTAATCAAAACAACATTTATGAAAACATTTCAAACAGTGGAAAGCATAGAAGAAGTGTTTATTCATCTGGAGAACACTAAGACCTTTCTGCTTTCCATGACATTAATAAGAAAAAAGGGAAATTCTATCAATGTGAAAGAAATTCCACTCAGTCTTTAGGAGAATATAAACCCGATTCAGAAATGAATTACATTTCAGAACTCTATTTACAAAGAAAACACGAGGCTACCTCTCACAGTGATGCTTCAGCAAGCTCTATGGGATCATATACCTCTGTTTACTTGCCTAATGATGACTATTCGCATGCTTCAGAAGATTATTCATGGACATGCTATCGAATGAAGGATGTGCTTACTGTTACTTTTCTCTTATTAAGTCTTGTTTTTTCTCCCATATCATTTTTGGTTATTCCAAACATTTTGTGGAGATTTGAGTATGGTAATGCTTACTTCATGGTTAAGTATGCCTTCCTGATTTTCAAGATTATAATGATTTTAATTTCATGCTACTATCTCTTCATTTAACAATCGCTTGGTAAGTTTCCAAGATTTCAACCAAAATCCCTTTTTATGTTGTTTATTTCAATTATATTTTTTGTAAGCAATTGGATGTTTTTTT
>CABFPE010000348.1:97236-132306 GCA_900660155.1 Hofstenia miamia | reverse complement strand
CGCTCGATTGTTGTATTACTGCTAAGTTATGGATAGGTGTAGGGATTTTTCACCCGTTTGGCTTGCACTCAATTCATTCCTTGGCATATAGTAATAAATACAATAAAGGCGTTTTGCCATCGTAAGTAAATATCATTATTTATCTTAACCGAGTTTTAGATCTAAATTCTGACGAATAATGTGACCGATAATGTGACCGATTTTATAGTTATTTTAATAGTAGTTTGTAGCTAGCGTTTGTACATAGTTTTTTAGTAGCTAGCGTTGTGTCTTATTTTTAATTTGTCAGTAGTTTATAGTTAATTGTTTGTGTCGTAATTTATTATATGTAGGAAGCTGCTCTATATGATATTTAAAGTTCTTACATAATAGCAGCTAGTGTCTGTCATTGCCAACTACTGACAATATACGAATTGAGCTTGAGCATTAAGTCGATTTGTGTTCATAGTTTATTTCACTCATTAAGGCACACATAACAAACATAGTTTCATGAGACTGAGCTGAGTTGGACTAACAATGGATCGGATCTTTAACTAAGGAAAAGGATGGAGTTGTGGATAGTTCTGGCGAGCCTGTTATGATCTCAGCAACTTGGCGTCGGGCAAGTGCGCCCAGAGATTTCAATCCTCTTCCACCGATGGAGTATCTAAATAATACTACTTTATAATTGTTATTGGAACATCTGTCAATGCAGTGTAGAATACACAATTAAAGAAAAGAAGAGGAAGTTTAGATAATACTTACCCCGTGATAGCTGGCGCTGATCCCTGGATTGATTATCTAAGTAGATTATCTAGTTATGAAGTGTTAGTTTCACCTGGGTAGCGATATTACAATATCTCTGATACTGAAGTATCAGATTCAGATTATCTTCCTAGCCATAATGATAATCAACCTGATACAGATAGTGACTGTAACTCAGTTCCTTCAGAAGAAGAGGATAATGGTGATGTTGAAGATGATGCAGATATTCCCCAGAACATTTTCAGGAAGAGGTAAAAAGAAATAGATGAATGAGTATAAATGGACAAAAGGGAGTTAGATTAATCTATTGGCAACAAGGACATCAATTTTACTCAACCTCCTTAAGTCAAAACGCCTTTAACCTATTTTTATCAATTTTCTTCTGATGAATTATTTTAAGAAATTGTGCAGCAAACTAATTTACTCTCTGTACAAGCTTGTAATAATCGATTGATACAAACTCAAGTGAAATTGAATCATTTTCATCAATGCTGTTAGTAATGGGTGTTATCAATCTTCCATCATATCGAGATTATTGGAACAATTATTGTAGAATAATGACAGACTTCACAAAATCAGACCACTGCGTGAGTCAGTCCGCAACAAATGCATCACCATTGAACATGAAGGAATGTATTCTGTGAATGAAATAATGATTCCCTACAAAAGAAAAAGAGCTGGAAATTTACGCCTGTATGTGAAGTACAAATCCAAAAAATGTTCTCTTATATATTGGATCTCTGTATAGTAAATGATGGTTATTGTCAAGAAGAGATGCAAAGTCGCTAAACGAAAAATATAAGTATTCATTGAAGACATTTAGGTTGGCAATTATTTAAGGTATTGCTTTAGCTCATTACACACCGGCGAAGCGGGGTAGGCCTTCAAAAGATGCTTCCCCATCTCCGGAACCTGCCAAAAAGGGTCACAAAAGGGTTAACCCTAATTCTACTGTGTTTTGTCAACATCTGTGATGGTTTCCCCAAATAATGAATACATTTATAATCTGAAAACACCACAAGGTCTAGGAGCAGGTTGCGGGTCACTCTTAGACTGGTCAGGTAGAGTAACGGATAGTATATTTAAGAAAAAATTTTAGAAGTCGAACATGTAAATCTTTAAAGATTATAAATATTTTTGTATTTTTTTATTGTAGTGGTTGTAGTAGCAAAAGACTCTAATTACATTATGCAAATCATAACAACATAATGACACTAATTACAAACGATTCAAAAGCAATTTATTGCTACAATAAACTAATACAAAAAACTATAAACTACAAAAAGCTATTTACAAATATAATAAATATATGTAATATTAAAATGTGTGTGTGTCTGCATTTTATACAAAATTTTCAAATTAATGTAGCGTATTATTGTCGCTAAGTATGGATTGTCTATTAAAAAAATTTGAAATAGAATTATGATTTATATTATACTAGCAACTTTAGACATATTTTTTCAAATAATTCCCATATTTCACCTTATAAATAATGAAATCAATAAATAATTTTGCAATTGTAATCTAAAAATAGGAAAATCCTTTTAAATATAATATAAATAATTCGTCAAAGTAAGCAAATACGCAGTTGTAAAAATATATTGTGCTTCAAATCATGCTATTATGCTATTTGATAATCATCACTAAAGAGATACTACAATTACTTGCATTTTGTCTCATGCTTTTACATAATCGTCACTAGAGGGATACTACATTTATTTGCATAATTTCTTGAAATGGATAATTAAAAATAGTTTTATTTCTGCTACCTTTCTACACAAGAATTACCTTTGTATCTCTTACAATTATTATTGGCCATTTTGTTAAACCTGTTAAAATACAAATTTATAGGCGATTGCAGGCGTAGATTTTACATAAATAAAATGTTCTAATTGTTTCTTTAAAGAGAAGTAGTAGGCAAAGAAAAAGATATGAATAAATATCAATACAGCACATTTGATGTAGCATTTTATAGAATTAAATAAGATATTCATAATTTCGTTTAAATCATTTTGAAGAGTGTTGAGGCCTTTAGCCTTTTGCAGCAATTAAATCTAAATGTAAACAAGAGGCTTACATGAAAATGGCAAGAAATTTTTCTTAAGGAGAATAGGAGCGTTAGTATTTATCACAGGATTCTATTATGGGATTTTTAATTGTTGGATTTGAATATGTTGAAATCAAAGAAAAACTTTAAATTCCAAAATCCTGTTCAAGGTAGACAAGTTCGCCATTTGTGAATAAAATATTTTAATTTACACTTTTATGTTACAATATTTTTTGCGTATTATACTAGTCTCTTTTCTTTGATTGGATCAGGTCGTGGGTAAGTGTTAGATGGGCAGGATCAAGTGGGGGTCATCTTTAGCCGGGTAGGGTCTACACAGTTTTTTTTAGACAACAAGTTCCTAATGACATTAGACCAGGTCGTTATAGTGAGAACTAGTTTTGGAAAGAATGTAATTTTTTTTACAAAAATCAGATTTCTCATTGAAAAAATGTCATTTGCAGTACTTCAAACACATGAATAAATTACAGCATAAATCTTCATCATTGCGTAAGCGGGCTTAACCCAATGAATGCAAAAGGATTTTTGTATTTCTTAACAGATTTGCATAAAATTGTACAAAATACAGACAAATTGCTTTGTTACTTAAAAGCAACATTAGTTAAAATAGGTTTAAGCATTGTATGTCATTTTAAAGGAATCACTGTTTTTGGAGATATTGAAACATCTATTGGTGAATGTACATGAACGTAATGTTGAAGATTTGTGTCATAAAGGCATTAGTGTATTCATTTGTGGGTGTAACAAAAAATATTATAAGTTTTCCTTAAATAATCCAATTAAAAAAAGATTAAAATTATTTCCATATCAATTTCCTGATAATCAATATATTCAAATCCGAAGTGAGTAATAGTTAATATTAGCTGGGTTTTTTTAATTAAGTAGACCACCAACACCCATTAAGGCTCGCAAAAATGGGAAAAAAGAAAGTCCTCTATGGTGTGGTGGACTCAGACATTGGATATTTCAAACCTGTTATTCTTCAAGGAATATTTTAGGATCGCATTCATATTAATAACCTAGCTAATTTGATTTTACTTCCATATTTTACATAGCATAAATAAATATATTGCTTTAAATACATATAGTTTGTTTACAAACTTGAATATAAAAAATATAATGAACCATTTAGATTATTTTGTATCAAAGAAGAAAGTGTAAATTTTGTGGCCCTGTATTTTTACACCCTACACAACAACATTTAAATTGATTTTTATTTCAACAATTGAAGTTTCTTTTGCTTTTTACCTTATTTATTTGCAGGTTGATTCAAAGCTTCTGCTATACATATACATGTTTTGCATTAAGTTTTACCATTAAATTACTATGCTTTTTATATTGCTTACAAAACTTAGTGATGCAAATTTAAACTTGTACTTTGCAGCAAATTTGCTATAAGCTGCCATGTTAAACTGTACAGACCACACGTCTACATCACAGTTATTGACGTTCAAATTCCATGAATTCTATACATTTGATTATATTAGTTAAATCTAAAGTTCAATCTTGCAGTTTCTTTATTCCAAAGATCAGCTCAATCAACTTTGTTTTAACCTAAGCACTTCAGGATCAGTTAGGTCTCCTTTTTTACTATAGCTAAGCACTTCTATGCAAGTAATTCACAGAAACTTTTGCATCAGAGTAAACCACACATTAATGAAATGAATTAGGGAAGAATCTTAAATTTATTGGAACATTCTGATGGACTTCTTATTTACTGCTCAGCAACAAATTTGAAAAGCATAAGAAGCAGACTGCTAAGCCTCTAATCAAAAGCTTGAAGAACACAAGGGCTCTCCTATCAGTAATAGGTAATACAAATATTTAAATTGAAAAGCAGAGATCCATTTCATTGATTAAAATTACCACAAGGGGATGCCACAATTAAGTGCAAACTTTGTCTTTTACTTGGAAATGTATCAGTGACAGAGCACCAAGATATTAAAACAGTATTTAAAAAAAGAAATGCATTACAAAATGACAACTAGACTTTGTGAATATGTTTTACTGAGGGCATTTAATTTAAGGAGGAAATCAGTGAAGCTGTGATTGCTGTTGCTGCAGCAAAAGAACTTAACATGTTGCAGATGAACTAAAAAATCTGATAGCATTATTGTTAAGTTCAAGAAAAATTTTAAAATATTTTTCTTTAATCAATTTGTAAATAGTAAATAATATTGTATAATTTGTATTATTCTAGTGCATATAATTAATCCTTAATTAGAATTTGTGCAATATTTAAAAAAATATATTAAATAATAAGGTTGAAGGAAACTTTATTTCCCTAGATAATCTAGGACCCTCTAAAAATTTATTTCCACAAAATATATGTCAAATAAAAACAAAAGAGAGTTATGTAAGAATTTACTTGTTCCTTATAGTCTTTGTTTTTCTAACAGAAATAGTTTAAGCTTTCTCTTAAATACATTAAGCTTTGCTATTTTTCTAATGATGTCATCTAATAAATTCCAAAAATTCAGCTAGGATTGACTCTGTCATATGTAGACATATGCATTTTTACAGGGCTGGACTTAGGCTACGTGGGGCCCAGGGCAAAATATTATCTATAAGTACACTGAAAAGTATCAATAACAATGCCCCTGTTATACTACTTTGAGTTTTGCCACTTTATTTTGTTACAATATATCTGTGCTTACATATGCTATTTGTTGGGAAATCATATAGCCTGCAAAATATATATAATTATATTTTTGCTTGATAATATAATTATTGATATTTGTACATTATTGCGTCAATACAGTTTAAGACATCAGTTATAAATCCAAAAAAGCAGTTTCATTAAACTTATTCATTGCAATTTGATGAAATTACAAACATATTAAGCAGCTAAAGAGAATTATAGATTTTTAGAAACCTTAAAAAATCCTTAAGCAACTTTAAAAAATTAAAAGTTTTGAGGGAAATATTACACTTTAAAGTATCTTTAAGTAACTATAAAACAGATCAGTGTCTTGAAAACCCATCAAATAATTTAATGTATTTTTTAGTAATTTTAAAGAAAATGATTGTTTCAAGAGTTTTAAAATATAATCAAGAGAATTATTGGAACTTTAAAGATTTTGTTGGTATCAGTTTCTTGGGTATTTTGTATATTTACAATGAATGATCTGTATTTCAAAGCCAAGTAATATTACATCAAGTGTTTTAAAAATTGAGGAAATAATTTTATTTAGTTTCTTGGCACTGCATGTAATAATTCAATTATGATTATTAATATTTCTATTTTTTATATAATGAAATATGAAATATTGTAGAAATTGATATAATTTATTAAATAAATAATACAATATGGTATAATTATATTAGAAAAATATGTATACATTTATATAATTGTTTAATTCCTTGAATTTTGGAAATTATTTGAATTAAAACATATTTCCTACTTAGGACTTATTTATTTAAAAACTCTTTTCATGCTATATAACTCTCAATTGATAGGAGTTACAAACCACTTTATAATTCTGTGTATATGGTAGATCACAAATATCCTTTAGTTAAAAAATTAAATTCAAAAAGAGCTTATTTTTTGTAAATCATAGTGGGGATATCAAAGTGCAAATAGCAATGTAATTGTTGAATTCATAATGTGGAAGATTTAATCTTAATTTTCTTAAATTTACTAAAAATTTGGATATATTGTGCAATTAAACACCTGATCTTCAATAAAAATAAACACTAGCAAATTAACCCATGAATGATTGAGCATATTCATAAAATTCTATACAATTGCAGTACTACCAAGGATTCCTTCAAAAAGTAAGCTTAATCTATAAATAAAATTATATAAGACATGTAATTATCAGATTTTGTAAATGAGACAACAGTTTATTTGAAATTGTTACAGAATCAAAATTATGCTACATACCTTTTATAATCTTCCACTGAAAAGTTTTGAATTGAATCAAGATATGTGATTTTTATGTATCTAAACATTTTTGAGCTAACAAGAGCAAAATTCTATCTTTCTTATAGAAATTAGAGAATAGATAACTTCAAAACAGTTATAATCAAATGTTAATTCTAAACAAAGTTATTAGTAATTGATTGCAATAACTTGAAAATAAATAAATCATGACATTCAATGTTTAAACTGTTGCCCTATGCATTATAAGTTTGCAATTTATGAATAATTTTATTAAAGTCTACTTAGAAAATAAGCAAAAATTTGGTAATTATTAACATTCTCAATAAAAATAACTATTTTTGTTGTAGGCATGAATATGCATGCTTCAGCCACTCTTTGATTTGAATTTGAACTAATGCTGTATTCACTCCATATACTTGAACAACAGCAGCTAAAGGAAGAAACATTTTAGAATTAATTACTAATAACTTCCAATTTAGCATAAGTTTCATATGAATGCAGATTTTATACATGTCAATAAGTCTTATTTCTAGCACATATGAGACAATTTAATATATATGAATGCAATATATTAGCTAAATAGTCACTATACATGTAAATTGCAGATAATTAATATAATTTTAAAAAATGCATGGCAAAAGTAGTGCATATTTCCAATGAGTCACATCCTCATCAACATGTTGATTTCTTCTTCTGACTCCACATACATTCCAAAAATAAACATGGTGTTATTCAGTTACATTTATTGTTTTTTTAAGGGCAATGAGATATTCTAACATCTGTATCCCTAAAACTTAGCTACAATAATTGAAAAAAAATACAAAATATCCATCAAATTATGGTGCACTAAAATATATAAATTCATAATCTTTCAGCTAACTAAGATTATCAATTTATCAATTTTACTCTCAGGCAATGTAGAAACTAATCCAGGTCCAGTGTATACTAATAATCAAGTTGAAAATATTATGCTCTCTCTTTATCTTGATATGTTGTTCTAAATGGAAATGCAAAGAAGGATTTTATAATTGTGTTGTTCAGTCTATTAATTACATCAATTCTCAGCAACCCATCAATATTTTTAACTCATCTATTTACTCTGTTAAGTTTTGAGTGAATTCATTTTTATTATGATGGACAGAGACTGAATTTGACCTGAGAAATGCATGTAGTTTTTGTATCTCATATAACTGCAGTAATTGCCAAATCTTATTGATATATTTGTATTCATAAACTTGTTTCTTTTTATCTATATGTAGCCCTTCAATATGGGAATTAAGCCTGCTGTTGTTGTTTTTGTTGTTGTTGTTGTTGTTGTTGTTATTGTTATTGCTATGGCTAACTACAAAAACAATTTCAAATTCTTTTACATAAATGCTAGAAGTCTTTGGGNTTCATTTCCAGGTCTAACAGCAGGTAGTGCTGCACTGCCGCTCCCGTCAAATATAGGGGGAATCTTGCTGCTGCNCAGTGTATACTAATAATCAAGTTGAAAATATTATGCTCTCTCTTTATCTTGATATGTTGTTCTAAATGGAAATGCAAAGAAGGATTTTATAATTGTGTTGTTCAGTCTATTAATTACATCAATTCTCAGCAACCCATCAATATTTTTAACTCATCTATTTACTCTGTTAAGTTTTGAGTGAATTCATTTTTATTATGATGGACAGAGACTGAATTTGACCTGAGAAATGCATGTAGTTTTTGTATCTCATATAACTGCAGTAATTGCCAAATCTTATTGATATATTTGTATTCATAAACTTGTTTCTTTTTATCTATATGTAGCCCTTCAATATGGGAATTAAGCCTGCTGTTGTTGTTTTTGTTGTTGTTGTTGTTGTTGTTGTTATTGTTATTGCTATGGCTAACTACAAAAACAATTTCAAATTCTTTTACATAAATGCTAGAAGTCTTTGGGCAAATCACCCAGAATTTTTAAATATCTATAGTAAAATTGTTAATAATGCAATTTACTTAGTTACTGAAACCTGGCTAAAAGACTATGACAATATATATGAATTATATAATCCAAACCCTAGTTTGTTTGAAATTCATTACAAAAATAATTATTCCAAAATCAATGAAATTGAAATGCAGAAGTGATCTTGAATTTAAAAGTGCAATTTTTGATTCCCTTTGGATTGAGTTCAATTTGAAATTATTTTGTCAGAAATCAAACTACTAAATGTTTGCTAAAATCCAAATAAAAACTAAATTTCCCCCTTTTGTGATTGTAAGCTTACAGAAATTGAAAATGCAATTCTGGAATAGAAATACATAAATATTTTAGGGGATTTCAATGCTAACTACTTAAATCTTAATGAATCCCTCAAATTGGATAGCATTTGTGACATTTTTGTTTTTAAAATAATTAACAAGTCCATTCCAACTTGACATTTAAATTTGATAGATTATTTCTTTCATATAACCTAATAACTCACTTAAATTTCATTTTCAAATCATTTAGTGATCACAATCTTTATCTTTACATACAATACTTCAAATATGATGTTAAAACAAAAAAAGAAATTTTCCAGAGATTTTAATAACTTTGATGAAAAAACTTTTGTAAAACTCTTAAAAAACATTTCATTTAATTATGTTTACACATTTTTGAAGGGCAACCACATGATGAGAACCATTATCTGGGAAATTACTCAAGCATTAAACAAAGTTGCTCCAATCAAGTGCAAAGTAATTAATATAAATTCAAAATCTACTTTTGATCAACCACATGATACCAATGTGATCAGGCAAAAAGTAATTAATAAGAACTACTTATTTGAACTCTCAAAATCCCACACAAGTAACCCTAATTATGAAAATGCAAAGCAAATGATAAAAAGACACCACAAAATGAACTATGATGCTAAAATAAAGAATTATTTTGTCAAATGAATAAATCCAATAGAAAATGGAAATTTGTGAGCCAAATGCTTGAAAAAAATAAAACTTCATAGACTAACATTAAAGAAATACATTTACAAAATGACCTTTATGGAAATATCCCAAATAGCAAGCCATTAATGGATTCAAAATAGGCCAATAAAGTTGCCATTGATGGCAATTATTGGCACATGATTGTGTAGCATAATCCAAAGCATAATGCTGCTAAAGAAGAAAGAAGATCAAATGATTAGTCAAAACTAAGATTGAATTATGATTATTGATTTAAAAACAATCTAAGTTTAATTATCACATTATCTTTGTAAATGCAAC
Source organism: Hofstenia miamia (assembly GCA_900660155.1). Taxonomy (NCBI): domain Eukaryota; kingdom Metazoa; phylum Xenacoelomorpha; order Acoela; family Hofsteniidae; genus Hofstenia; species Hofstenia miamia. The sequence continues at coordinate 122,383 of CABFPE010000348.1, read as the reverse complement.
TAAGTATTAATATAGCAAATTAGTAATTGTCTTCAAATTTGACCAAATGAAGGGGGAAATTCACTTCCATTATTTTTAGCCATTTTTGGCAGATGATCTAAATTTGAATTTTGAATGACAGGTACTTTTTGGAAGTTAACTATAAATATGTGAGAAATCATTTTGGAAATTGTTGAAGTAAATTCTTTGAAAATCTTATCTTTAGATTTTATATTGGTTTGCTTATTTATACAGAATGTCAAGCTAAACTGTAAATGCAGTAGTAGTGGTTTGGGCACATATCAGGTGCAACTTGAGGGTCCTTGATCCAAACCATGAAGCTGCATTTAGGTTAGGTATACAATTAGGAGTTTTTCTCTGTTTAGCTGGCTATTGATTCCTTCATTTACAGGTATCTAATAATTGATATCAGTAAAAAGGCTGGATAGCCTACCATAGGCTATACATATTTTATCTTATAGACTTAGGTGACCTATAACAGACTGATAAATAAACCAAGCATGTATTATTGTTATTTAAGTGTAAGGTAGGAAGCTGCAAATTATTATGTAACTTATTTTAATTAAATTATCTAAAGCCAATAGTTTTTGTTAATGGCTAAAGTAATAATTATTAAGCAGCTAGTGACATTGCAAGGTTGCAAAGTATTCTGAAAACACATTACAAATTGAGTTTAAGTCAGTTACAAATAGCATTGAGAACTGCACTGAGTTAGGATAAGGAACACATAAGAACATTGTTGAGCTGAGGCTTGGAGCCACTTAATCAGCAATGGAAACACATGTGAATTGATTCAGAGATCAGAGTTGGCTGGAGGCCATAGCCAGATCACTGAGCAGAACTGTGATGGCAGTATACCTAAACAGTATCAAGTTACTCTATTTAAGTGAAGATTAACTAAACATATATAGTATCAGAATAAAGAGTTAACATATGTACATCCCTACCTACTTAGAATGAAGAACAATAATTTAAAAGAATAATTTAATCTCTGTTAATGCTTGGTAGCAGATGCTACAAGGGAATAAATGGGCCAATGATGTTTTCCCAACAATGTCCCATTGGTAAGCCAATGATGGCCCATTGGTGGCAAAGACAAGGTTTTGATGGCAAAGCATTCTTATTATATATAAAAAATCATCTTTATATATCTAAGAAGTTCAACCATTGCTGTTTGAACATACATAAGCCCAAAAAAGGCAGAAGGATATCCTCAATATACCATCAAGCATTTTCAAAACAAACATCTAATGGGCAATTGAAAGAATGTCTTGTTTATAAATGATAACAATGAACATATAAAACTGCCAAGTTTAACAAAATTTTCAATTTTCAAATTAAGTTCAATTTTGAAATACTACTTTTTTAAATCATGAAAAATCTCTTCTGCTCAACCATAACTTTTTTATATAATAGTTTAATTTCATCCAAATATGCATGAATAAATTATTTTAAAAATTCACATTAACAGGTATATTATAATTTTTTACAATTTAAAAATTTCAAGAAAGATTTTCAGAATTCCTTATTTTATATTAGAAGGATCTAGGAATCAAAATAATGAAGTGAGTTCTATTTGCAAGCATCTGTTCATTGATTATTGATTGCTAAGGTTGCCCCTGGTGGCATCAGCTGCCACAAATTCCACATTTTCCCACCAGCAGTCCACTGATGATGTCCAATATGATATAATGAGTTATAATTTGTAACTTGGTATAAATTGCTTGAACTAAGAGCACAGTTGGTAGTGTGTATGGCATATCCTAATGATTGAATATCTTCCTGCAAATGATTAAATTCATCATACAGTGCTCATAAAAACAAGGGCTGGCATACTAGATTGTGTTATCAACTACTGAATGGTAAGTAATATAATTTTTTTATGAAATTTAATTTGATCAGGCAAAGTTGTAAATCACTATAATTAGTATTTTTGTGCTGGATGGCAGATCAATCCAGTAATAATGCCATTAATGGCCCATTGCTGACTATCAATGGTCTAAAATAAACTGATAAATAATAATTTTTGTAGTCAAAAGACTAGAGACAACCAAATCTTGTGGTTCAAGTAATCTACTATAGTTCATAATAAAAATATTTTTATATATTCAAAGAATACATCCTGTTAGCTTTCAATCAATGTATTATTGACAATAATTTTACCAAAGTTTTGAATATTTGGATATCTCACCACTATATAAGAATGGAGATTCTTTTGATCCACTAAATTACTGACCAATAACCATAATGCATTGTAATGCTTCAAATTGCAAACTAAAGCAAACCAAAAAACAGCTAACAACAAGGAAACTGATTAAGCAAGAGCAAGGTAACACAATTAAATACACTACATCAATTAAAGTAAAGACAGTGAACAAAATAATGAAAAAACCAATGAAATGATATATCATGGAATACCTGAAATGTTCATATACAAAAATGCTTAAATTGAAAAAACTGGAGCAAACCTACCACTTTCAAGTGATCAAAATCATTAGTAAATCACATGAGGAGATGGAATATGAAGAACAGGTATTGCAATGAACAGAGGTCACTATGACACCACAAACTCAAAGCAAAAAGATAAAATAAATTTTGAAAATAGGGGAATAAGAAGCTTGGATAGACATAGTCAAAAGAATATTTGGCAAAGCATATGAAAAACTAACAAATGCTACAAACCAGTAACCAAATAGCATTGGATATAGAATGCATTGAGCATCATCCACATAAATCCAAAATAAGCTGCAAAAACATTGATCAGAATGGATTAAGATCAAAGAAAAGATGACTAAAAATATTGTAAGCAAATCAATTAGAATTATTTAAGATTTATTTGTAATATGCAACCAAAAAACTGCATGTGTCAAAAAAGAGATATTTGTATCTGTTGATAAAAATACTTTTTGACTAAATGACGCTTTCATTATTTTCAGCCGCCATCTTGGCAGAAGTTTAAATTTGAATTGACAGGTACTTTTTCTGGATTACTATAAATAGATTAGAAACTATTGTAAGAGTTTGATAAAGAATTTTATTTGGAATTCTTATTTTGTTTCATATTAATGGTTTGATTATTTAATACAATGTTGAGCTAATCAAGTGGTGTTTAGTAGTGGTCTGGATCCATCACAGGGAACAATTCTAGGGTCTCTGTGCCAGATCACAAAAGTGCACATAGGTTAGGTATAGGGGTTTTCTCTTGATTAGTTGACTAGCATTTATTTACTACATGTATTAAAATAATTGATTGTCTACAAACAGTTGGATGACAAAACCTAGGAAATATATTAATACTATTTTAGATCCAAATTGATGACCTATAAATGACTGATAAAGTGACCATACATGTACTAAATGATAAATGTAGGTTAGGAAGTTGTTTGAACAAGATATATTTAAATAAGCCAATATATTTTCATTAATGGCTACATGTAATATTTGACAAACAACTAGTAACAAGTCAGGTTGTGAATAGATAGAACAGTTTCACAAAATAGAGTTTAAGTCAAGTTGTGCCATGCCTTGAATATGCACTGAGCCAAAGTAGGGTACACATAAACTGTTTTAATTGAGCTGAGAAGTGGCACTCAACCAATGGATGGAATGGTGAAACTGGATGTGGAGATCTGCTTTGGGCAGATGCCCATTAAAAGATCACTACAGAGATTACCACATGGCTTCATCACCTAAATAGTGATGAAAATAAAATATTCCGATTTATCTTTAATTTGTATCAGGTTTGATTATTATAAAAATAGAAATCAAAATGTTCATGCACATCAGTAGCAATTCAAAGACTCTCACTGAGCAATTATTGGCCAGTTGGGGGCATTATCAGAATTCAGCAGCCTTAGCATTAGCTTTACCTGCTCTCTGTCTAGACAAAGTGTGTCCTTAGATTAGGAATATGAATAGGTACTTATACTTTAGTTAGCTTTCCTATCTATTCACTCACTTTAATAAGAAATGCCATTATACAGCTGGAGGGCTGAAAGAATGTTAACCTTTTGTTTCAGATCCAAATTCTGTATCAGTATTAAACATAACAAGCCTTAATATAAATATGAGGTGTCTAACATCCTAACAAATAAAACAGTTATTATTCTCATTTATTATTGACTCCTAATTGACTTCTTTAGCAAGGCCTCAATGATTGCTCACATGTATCAAGGGTTATGTGCTTATTTATTTCTAGGATTATTTATATGTAAGGTCATTAATAGGAGAAAGCAGTCCAGTTGTGAACAGTCATTTATTATTTCCAATAACAAGTGTAGCATGATCCAAACAAATCAAAAATGAGCTGCAAATGTTGAGCAGAGTGAGAATAAGATCGAAGAAACAATGATTAGAAATATTGTATTTAGATCAATTAGATTAATTTAGATTTATTTGTATTATGCAACCAGGAAACAGTATCTGTCAAAAACGAGAGATTAGTATCAGTTGATAAAAATACTTTTGGCAAAATGAGGGGGCGAAATCACTTCCATTATTTTTAGCCACCATCTTGGCTGAGGAAAAATTTAAATTTGAAATCAACAGGTACTTTTCTGGAATTACTATAAATACAAATTAAATACTGTAAGCAATTGATAAAGAATTTTATTAAGAATTCTTATTTTGTTCTACTATAATGGTTCGATTATTTAATACTATGTAGAGCTAATTGAGTGGTGTTTAGTAGTGGTCTGGATCCATCATAGAGAATGATTCAAGGGTCCCTGTGCCAGACCATGAAAGTGCACATAGGTTAGGTATATGGGTTTTCTCTTGATTAGTCAACTAGTGATCACTTACTACATGTATCAAAATAATCAACTGTGCACAAATCATTGGATGACTGAAACTTGGGAAATATATTAATACTATTTTAGATCTAAATTGATGACCAATAAATGACTGATAAACTGACTGTACATGTACTAATTTATAAATGTAAGTTAGGAAGCTGCTCAAAACTAATATATTTAGAGATGCCAATACATGTAGTGTCAAGTGAGCAGCTTTTACAAAATAGAGTTTAAGTGCCTTGAGTATGCACTGAGCTAGGATTCAGAACACATAAATTGTATCAATGAGCTGAGGTGTGGAACTCAATGAAATGAAACATTGGAGAAGTTGGTGAAACTGGATGTGGAGATTAGCTTCAGGCAGATGCCCACTATCAATCACTGGAGAAACTGCAGCATGGCTTCATCACCTAAATAGTGAAAAGTTAAATCTAGTTACATTAAGTTAATGAAACAAAAGCCAAGCAGTATCTAATTATGTAAATCCCTATCTGCAAAACTATGACTAGTGTTATACAGTAGCAAGAGATAAATAGCAGTGATGCCTGGTAGAGGATGTTACATGGTGACTGTGACAGCCAAGAACAGCAACTCTTAAAAAGAAACATTCAGTGGAACTACTCGCATACAATGACAAGAGCTACAGTGAAAGTGAAAGTAAGCAACAGACAGTTACATGGAAAATCAACCAGTTAATAGAAAGAATTACCTGAAACCAAACTGAAGCACTTTAACAGGATCCTGGAATCGCGATCAAAAAAATGGAAGACCACTACAAACCAAAGAAAAAAAATGACAAATGTTAAGAAAGGCAGCTCAAAGAAAACTGCAATCAAGGCAGTAACCCCTAGAACAATATGATCATCACCATACTTTGGTGAGAACCCAGCCACTGACACAGAATTGCAATCCCTCAATTCACCCAAAGAGATGAACCCCCAGAGATGAACCCACCAGACATAATCAATATGCTGAGGAAGAGCCAGGAAAACATAGCACTCCTAAAACACGAAATAGAACAACTAACCAATAAATTTAAACAAATGGAATGACAAAACAAAACCATACTGAGAGAATTAGATTAAATATGGAGATGCGGCTAGATGAACAAAGCCAATTATTCCAAAATAAGATCAAAATCCTCACCCATCAATTATCAGAGTCCAATAAAGGTTTTTAGAACAAAACCAACAATGGCAGAAAAGAAATCAAGAACTGGAAAAAACAAATAGGTAGTTAAGTGAGGACAATGATCTACAAGAAGGAGAATTGGAGCAACTGAAAGACAAATTAAGACTAATACAGCTGATGGAAGAAGAAAACAGGAGCAACATTCAAACCCATGAAATAGAATTCNAATCCCTCAATTCACCCCCATAAATGAATCCCCCAGAAATGAACCCACCAGACATAATCAACAGGCTGAGGAAGAGCCAGGAAAATGAAGCACTCCTAAAACATGAAATAGAACAACTAAGCAATAAATTTAAAGAAATGGAATGACAAAGCAAAACCATACTGAGCAAAATTAGATTAAATATGGAGATGCAGCTAGATGAACTTAGCCAATTATTACAAAACAAAATCAAAATCCTCACCCACCAATTATCAGAGTCAAATAAAAGGTTTTTAGAACAAAACCAACAATGGCAGAAAAGAAATCAAAAACTGGAAAAAACAAATAGGCAGCTACTTGAGGACAACAATCTACAAACAGGAGAATTGGAGCAACTGAAAGACAAATTAAGACTAATAAAGCTCATGGAAGAAGAAAACAGGAGCAACATGTGAACCCATGAAATAGAATTCCAGAAAAGAAAGTGAGTTGCAAGCACCACACATACTGGCTACCAAAGAAGTGATATATGAGGAATCTGATGAGGACTCAGATGCAGAGAAACAAAAAATCATTAACAAAATTACAAGAGCAGTCACTACACAACTGCAAGAGGAAGATACAGTAAAAAACCATAGGAAACCCAAATATGAAAAATCAATTTTACCACAACTGACAACTAGCAATATGATACCTTGCAATGCAACTCTACCTAAGTTTAACAGAAGAGTAGATGGCTATAATCCAACATTTACTGAATGGCTACAAATGTTCAAATTAACAATGGTGGAGCGCAAAATGAGCCAACAGGCAGCAGCAAGACTCCCATTATATTTAACAGCCTCCCAACACTACCTGCTCCTAGACGCAGAAATGAAAAGAAATTACCAATTATTGATCTGAGATTTCATAAATTACTATGAAAACGAAAGTTTTAAAATCAGTATCAAATCATTCTAAATGCGACAAAAATGAGAAGAACTGACTACATTGAAATTACATGCAACAAGTCATAGCCAATGATAAACACAGCCTGGCCATATGCAGAATGGTAATTATAAAATGAGGTGGTGATAAATGCATTGATAGTTTCAAGGCTAGTGCAATTACGCAAATGCCCATTTGCAGTGTTCATAATCCCCCAACCTTTGGCAATTCTCATTAGCAGTTATTGTTAGCATTCCCCTACAAATCAGTGCTTAACATTTCTCATGGTCAGAAAGTGTTCAGCACCAAATTGCAAATCAGGTTATGATGATAAAACTCATTTCCAAATGCTACTGATCTTTGCACAAAGTCGTTACGCTCATTGTCACAAACTGATTTTGTAATCACTAAGAATAGCAATGTGTGTGAATTGCATTTCACAGAAGACTGCTTCGTATTTACAGCTTCAGGGAGAAAGAAATTAAAAGCAGGATCAATTCCTACAATATTTGATAATCCAAAAAGTATTCAGGTTAGTTTTAACATAGAATTTGTGTTTTGTGATATGATATTAAAATTTCTTCTACATTGCGTTATGCATACAGTTTGCATTTACAGTGTGGCTGTGTATCAATGAAATATATTATTAGTCCTTACTAAGGTATTAACCCAATTCTAGAATTGCAATAAATCAAGACATATTTGTATAGCTGAACAGCAATAAAATGTGTAGAAATATGTATTATTTTTTCCCATTAAATGTCTCTTTCCTAAACAAACAATATTTTTATATATAAAAATTTCATAATTAAAGTTTTTCTAATTGTAAGGGTTATTTAGCAAACAGTAACAAAAGAACGCCCACCTCCAAAAGTTAAAAATGTTAAGGATGAACTGAAAGAATTTGTTTTTATTGACAAACTAAAGAATCTTTCAGATATTAGTTCTTCACATTATCCAAAAGATTGGAATGTTGATTTTAGTGATTATAAAATATATGTTCTAGATGAAAATGAAATAAATCTCACATTTGATGTAGTGCATTTGTTAAAGTCAATCAGAAATAGCTTTTTCCAATTTAAAACATTTACTTTACCAAGTTTTAGTGTTAAAATAGATGTATTCGAAGTAAATATGGATCATAATGCAAAGGCAATGTATATGTCATTGAATCGTATGTTTCATGAAGAATACAACAGTTCTCTTAAACTTGCCCCCAAATTGACTGAGGCTGTTCTAGATCCAAGTCACAGAGTACAAAATCTAGCTGTCAGTTTGTTTGATGTTTCAAATAGCATTGCCTTGGAACATATGAACTATGATAATGAAAGCTTAAGTACTGCAATATTTATTTGCATAATATTTATATGGTGGAATATATTAAATGCAAAATCTGTTCTTCATCCACTTCACATTTGTCGTGGAATTCATGGAATTGATGATGAAAAACTTAAATTCTTGGAAGCATTTACGAATTGGATGACAGCTTGGAAAGATAGTCGACTTCCTGGTTTAATGAATCAAACTTTTAATTCCATAATTTTGACAACATCATCTATTGTTGATCTTTCAAAACGTTTGTTAAGTGAGCTTGACTTCTTTCTTACTTCGAGATTACAGCAGGATAACTTAGAAAAAAGATTTGGCCTTTATTGACATCTTAGTGGTGGAAGATGTTTAGTTGGCCTATATGAGGTACAGTGTTCCGAAAAAATAATCAAAATGAAATCATTTTTAACAAATCACAACAGTGGGGACCTGCAAGAAATATTACATCATCCAACATCATCTGAATTTCAGAACACCAACTATTGGATTTAAATGACTATGAATTGGAAGTAGTTACTTATATTGCAGGATACATATCAAAGCAGTTATCTAAGATTTCCAGCACAAACTGCATGTGTGTCATTCTAAAGAATCTGATAATGAGGGAGTTCCTTCAGATTATATAAATGCATTAAATTGCAGGGGGTTAGTAGTTCCTTCAAAGAAATTATTGAATGCAATTGAATATATATTCAGACTTTTTATAGCTAACCAAGAAGCTATTCTTGGGCAAGATTGCTGTGATTTGATTAAATCTGTGTATTTGACATTTTCATTAACTGTGGAAAGTGTCATTGCATCACATTGTTGCTCTACTCATGTCAGTAGAATTTCTAAACTAATTCTTCATTATACAACAAATATATTTTTTAACAATATTCAAAGAAAGAAATGTAGTGAAGTGATTGCTTCAAAATCCAAAGTTTCTGGATTTAAGAAGGCTACTTCTCACAAAATTTAAAGTTCAATTGATGTGTTTTTTGCTTCATTTTATTTGTGGTTTATTTTTACAATCATTGTACATTATCATTAATCACAATTTTCTATTTCTACTTCTTTAAGATTTGTATTAATGCATATTTTACATTCAAAACTCTATATTTACAAATATTAAACCATTTTGTATGTTTTCATTGCATAATGAGAAAATTCATTCCCATCTCATTTTTTATTTATTGGTCTGCATATGACCACGCTGTGTTTATCATTGGCGTCAAACAAGTCAAATGACTATTAATGCTCAGTTCGAGAGAAAATAGATATTCTAAATATGATTTGTTCTTGCACATTTGTAAAGGGATGCCTGAAAGCATTAGAACACAGTGCAAGATTAAATGCCATGTTGACAACAAGCTGGAAAGAATGATTAGGAATGCTGTCAACATACAAGCAACCATTGAAAACAATGCCTGAATATACAAAAAGGCCACATGGCACAGAGAATGATCAACATGGAGGAACAACCTCAAACCACGCATCCCAAATAAAACTTACACCAAAGCAAATCCAGAAAAAATTATAAAAGTAAAAGGAAAAGATGGGAAGACTAGAAAGGTAAAAGAGAAAGATATCAAGTGTTATGGTTGCGGACAGAAAAGCCACAAAAAACCAGACTGCCCAAAGCAGATAAACATAATTTGGGATGAAGAAGCTTATTATGACAAGGAAGATGTACTGCAAATAGAAGATGAAATGGACAAAGTATTGCCAACCATCAAGGAGTCAGAAAACTAGTTAGAGCACCAACTCATAACAACCATGCATTGATAATGATCCTGACAAATCTCGACACAATAAATATGATATCAATAGCGATTAATGGAGTAATGACCAAAGCAACAATTGACACTGGAGCAGCAACATCAATAATCACTGATGAATGAGCTATGAAGCTAGGATTTAAATGAGAAGACTTGAACAGCTGCAACAAGAAACTAATTAATGCATCAGGAGAATATATTGATACAAAAGGAATGATAAACAAAGTACAGATGAGAATCACAAACACAACATTTGAACAATCTTTAGTGGTGGTGGACACACACAACAATCTGTTGCCATATGAGGCCATCTTAGGTGACGACTTTCTGACAAAGAATGGATGTGTTATCAACTATGCCAACAGAACTATAAAGGTAAGAGAGGAAGAAATGGAGATCAAAGAAGAACAAGGGAGCAGTAAACAATCACATTTCAACTGCAGGAAGATATCCATCTACAGCCACACCAATGGAAGATGCACACAATTGAAACTGAGGACATGGTAATAGCTAACATAATGCTATATGACAATAAAGGCATCAACACCAAACAAGTATCAATACCATCTAGTGTTTGCACAATAAAACACGGAAAGGGAAGAATACTGATCCTTAATGCTACAAATCAGAATGTTAACCTAAAGAGATCTCAAGTAAGAATATACAGAAAGTACATAAAGTTGAACATCAGACTCATTTGGAAGGCAATGGAAGACGACAATGGAGTGAGTAATTTGCATGGTCGACTCAAGGACTTGCAAATGAAAATGGATAGTACTCCACATAGCCAACTCAAAGGCGAGTGGACAAACATAAGCAAAGTCGTGAGTACTCCCAAAGGCTGACTCAAGAGCATTGGGACAAAAGCAGAAGAGGAGGACACATACATAACACCTGAAATAAATAATGAAGACTACCCACATTTAGAAGAACAGGAGATCATGCAACTAAGGAAATTGCTAGAAAAACATAAATGTATATTTAACTATGGAGAGATAAGCATGGGGCAGGCAGTGGGCAAGAAACACAGAAAAGTCACAACAATGGACAAACTCATCAAGCTGCCAGTCAGAAGGGTACCCAAACAGATGAAAGATGAATATAATCACATACTGGAAGAACTAATTGACAACAAAATTATCCGCCATAGCAAGAGCCTATACACAGCACCAACCATATTTGTAAAGTTGGGAGATAAGTATTGCCTATGCATAGATTTTCGCAAATTAAACAAAGTGACAAAAAATGATTCATATCCTCTACCACGGATAGAGGACATGCTCTATGAAGCCAGTAAGCATAAATATTTTACAACACTAGACACATGCAAAGTCTATGGGCAAGTAAAGTTGGAAGAGGACAATATTGAGAAGACAGCATTCATAACTCCCTATGGGCTATATGAATGGATATATATGGTGTTTGGCCTGTGTAACACACCAGCAACTTGCCAGAGGTATATTATGAAAGTGTTAAAGAATAAGACACATAGAATGGAAGAAGGGGTTGATGCCTATATAGACGACATCATAGTAACTAGTGACACAATCCAAGAACACCTGGAAAAATTAGAGACAACACTAACAATTCTGGAAAATGCAGGACTTCAAATTAATGGGAATAAATGCAACATTCTCAAAGAGAAAATAGTATTTCTCAGAAGAACCATAGAGAAAGGCAGGATATGCATGAAGGATAACACCAGAGAAATGATCTGGAAAATAGAAAAGCCAAACAACAAGAAAGACATACAGAGGATTATGGGATTCTTCAATTATTACAGAACTTTCATTCTGAACACAGCTGGTAAGACAGTGAAGATGCCAAGATTAATGAGAAAATCAGTACCATTTGTATGGACCTGACAGGAGCAGCAAGAACTGGATAATATTAAAGAAGAATTGGCAAAACTACCATTCCTTAACACACTGGACTACAATGAAAAATTCATACTAGATTGCAATGCAAGCAAAGTGGCAATCAGGGCCACACTGGGACAAGTGAAAAATGGAAAAGAAGTGCCTATTCAGTTTTTTAGTCACAAGCTGAGAGCAAGCAAAGAAAATTACAGATCTACCAAAGTAGAGATGCTCGCATTAATCAAAAGTATTAAAAAATTTCAACACTTCTTCATCAGTAGAGAGTTTAGGGTATGCACAGACAACAGTGGACTAGCTTGGTTGAAGAAGTTTTCTGGAGATAAGTCCAGAATAGTGTCACAATGGATCAAATATTTAAACAAGCTCACATTCACAATCGAGCATAGGAAAGGCATGTTACATAACAACACAGACTTCTGGATATCACTACCAGAATACCAGAGAGATGCAGTAAAAATAGATGGAGAAAAAAAACAATTCCAATTTTTGCCACACCCCAAGTACAAAGGACTGCCAGAAATAAATTTGGATAAAAAAGGCCAAGCTGTGCTACCAATACTAATGAGGGAGGAAATATCTGAAAAAGAAATAGTGGACAAACAAAGAGACGACATAGTCCTTAGTGAAATCATAAAAAAGATAGAAGAACCTCAGACAACACTATCAAAATTAACAGCAGGATACTATGAACACTACAAGTGGATTACTATATGTTGAAGCCAACAATAACTGGATTGTGATACCAGACTATTTCAAAAGAGAGTTGATAAGGAAGATACATGAGAAGGGCCACCTGGGAATCACACAGACAGAGAAAACCTTCAATGCAAGGATTATAACAACAGCTGTGAGGAAAGTTACCAAGGACATTATTAATAAGTGCATGACATGCCTCCTTAATAACAAGCAACATTTTCCGATGCAAAAGGCGCCACTAGAGAAAATTATTGCAACACAACCAAATGAAACAGTCCACATAGACCTGGAAATGTTATTGAAGGATACAGAAGGCTACAAATATCTACTGGTGATGGTAGACAATTTTACAAAATATGCAAGGATGGTCCCAATGAAGAATACCATGGCAGAAACCACAGTGGAATTAGTATTTAAAGAATGGATCCTACAACTTGGGCTGATGGAAACAATCATAACAGATAAGGGGCCCCAATTTGAGAGCGGACTTTTCCAAGAGATGGCAAAACTCCTGGAGATTGCAAGTGAATGAACGACAGCATATCATCCACAAGCCAATGGAGTGGTGGAGTGACTTAATCAAACACTAACAAAGTTAATCAGAGGGGCAACTTCAAGAAGTCATTGAGATGATTGAATACTATTACAACACCTTGGTACATGCAATGACGGGAGTCTTACCATTCAAGGCAATGCTCAGAAGAGAAGCAGAGACCCTGCTTTCAATGCAATACACTAACTACAGTGGAAAGTNGATAAGGGGTCCCAATTCAAGAGTGGGCTTTTTCAAGAGATGGCAAAACTCCTGGAAATTGCAAGTGAATGGACAACTGCATACCACCCACAGGCCAATGGAGCAGTGGAGCAACTCAATTGAACACTAATCAAGTTAATTAGAGTAGCAGCATCAAGGATAGGGGGAAGCAGATGGAGAGAAGTCATTGAGATGATCAAATACTATTACAACACCTCAGTACATGCAATGATAGGAGTCTCACCATTCAAGGCTATGTTTGGAAGAGAAGTGGTGACGCTGCTTTCAATGCAATACACTAACTACAGTGGAAAGTTGGATAATGAATACATAAAACAACTGAAGAACCAAATTACAGGAATCCATGAAATGATGTGCCACAACATATAGAAATCAGCAGTGAGACAGCAGCATAATTACAATAAAAAAATTTACAGGCACAAACACAAAGTAGGAGATAAGGTATATGCATTCACACCAATCAAACTCACAGACACAAACCAAGTCTGGAAGTTGAAAACAGTATGGTCCGCCCCTCACATGATAACACAAACACTACGGAATACATTCTAGATAACAATAGACTATTACATTTCCAAAACCTGAAGAGAGCAACAGCAGACATTGAAGAGATGAAGATAGATGAGAATGCTGAATTCAAGATATGCTGAGTTAACAGCAACAAAATTATATATGATATGTATAATTTAGATAGCCTAACTAACTGCATTTAGGAAATTAGAGGAAAATGATGCACCAACTGATGAAGAAGAGAATGCACAGAAATCAACATCCTGAGGAGCTCTTAACCACGAACAGGAGAAGGAGAGCTTGCAGAAGTTCTCAAACCAGATGGTTGACACAAGGGCAGAAGGGATGAGAATGAAGAACCAACAAATAGATGACGTAGAGTGAGAAGGCATCCTAGTAGTCCCCAAGGCTGATTCAAGGGCAGGGAGACCAATGGACAAGAAGCCTCTCCCACCAGGGATCTGCACTGCCAATTCAAGGGCATGCAGAAAACTGGTGCACAGCTCAACTTTCCTTCTGGAAGGTGTAAGTGGTGGAAGAACCTTGGAGATACAAAAGCAATTCAAGGCTGACACTATCCCCACAGGAACCACAACTGGTCAAGTGCTGATGATGTGTTGTTATCATAGATTTAGAAAACATAAAGCAATTAGATATATTGTAAAATGTAACATAGATATCATCTCACAAAGTCACTGGACAAGTTCGTCCATTCATGCACACAAGCTGACACTTTTGTTTTAGTTTTTATTTATTCTTATATGTGTATTACAGGTATACCAGCCAATATATTTTAAGGACAGAGGCTACAACAGTGCATTTTGAGGTCAGATGATCAGATTCAACTAATATCATTAGAAAAGGATGAATCTGATATTGATACAAATGATGATGTTGAGGATATTATTCTAAACATAGATGGAGGTATATATCATGTTTTGTTTGTTGAAATAATTAGGGTAATGCTCCAAAGTTCCTACAAACCAAAATTTCAAATATAAGTCAATTATTTGAAAAAAACAGTGGTCAGTGATACTGACTGATATTTTTTTTCAAATAATTGCTTTATGTTCAAACTTTGGGTCACTACCATATAATATATTTTATGTATGATATATTTGCATATTTTATGCATTCCACACTAATAAATTTATTTTCATATTTTTTGTTCAGATATGGAAGTTTTCAACATTGAAGATATTGTTGAAAAAACAGATCTAGATGAGGAACAAGATCCAAATGAATCAACTGTATTCAAAGTCTCTAATGGCAATACTGGTGGTATTGAAGAAACAACTGGGAGTGATTATAGAAGAAAAAGGGTTGTCAATAGATGTAAATTATTATATTTGCATGATTCTACAAATGAAGATGATGTCACATCTGTTCTTCCATTCCTTGGAGAAAAGTATACATGTGAGCAAATATTAGAGCCACTTGAATATTTTAGAATCAAATCTTTATTCCTCTCAAATCAATCCCAACAAAGTTCTCAAATTGAATCATATAGAATTAGAACAGTGGCTTGGTCTATGCATATATTTTTCTATCAGCAAATTGTCAAATACAAGGATGCATTGGTCAAGTAAACTTTCCCCTATGGACAGAATTGCAGCAGAAATAATGTCTGTGAATTGGTGGGAAGAAATCAAATCAAAAATTCATTTAGTAGACAATTAAAAAAATCCAGGAAATGATAAATTATTCAAAGTTAGACCCTTAGTCAATCATTTATGCTCAGCCTTTAGTAAAATTCCAAAGAACCAGACAATTTGCATTGACGAACAAATGGTCCCTTTCAAAGGTCGTAATTCATGCAAGCAATACTTACTGAGTAAACCTCACAAGTGGGGATATAAAATAAATCCTTTGGATGATGATAATATCCCTGATCTTGGAGCAAGTGCAAACATTGTCCTGCATCTGTGCCATCCACTTCCTAAGGATGAGAACTTTATTTTGTATTTTGACAATTGGTTTACGTCTGTAGGTTTGATGGATTATCTTGCCAGATGTAAAATATGGTGCTGTGGAACAGTCAGAGTTCCTAGACTCCCTGGTATAAATAACAACCTAGCAACTGATAAAGCATTGGGGAAAAAAGGAAGAGGTTCATTTATGACACAGAAAACAAAGACTGAAAATGACTATGAACTAACATTCACAAAATGGAATGATAATAGAATCGTCAATGTCATTTCAAAATTAGCAAAACAACATCCAATTGGAAGAGTGTCACACTATGAATCAAAGGCAAAGAAAGTAATTGAAATTGACCAACCAAACATAGTGAAGATTTACAACAAGCACATGGGTGGGGTAGACCTTGCTGACTGTCTGATATCTCTTTATCAAATAACAATTCATTCCAAGAAATTTTATCACAGACTAATTTTCCATATGATTGATATGGTGATTGTGAATTCTTGGCTTTTGTATAAGAGAGACATGAAAATTCTAAATCCAAATGCAAAACAATCTGAAATTATTGACTTGTCTTCCTTCAAGCTGCAAATCACTTTTAGTCTAATGAAGCAAAGGAAGAACCTAGCTAAAAGAAAAGCTGGAAGACCAGTCAGTACCCCAACCAAAAGTCCATTGACAAAGAAAATAAGGCCTTCATCATCTAAAAATATCTCAAAGAATTTACAACTTGATGGTGTTGGACATTGGCCTATGGTTGATGATAGTAGAAAAATTTGCAAATGACCACTTTGCACTGGAAAAACAAACATAAAATGTTGTAAATGCAACATCAATTTATGCCTCAATAATAATAATAATTGTTTTTGTAGTTTTCATAATGAATAAAATAAGTTGTAATTTGTAAAATTTTTATGTGCAAACTTTTCGAAGTGAATTATAAATGTTTTTTGTTGATTTTATTTGTACATATGGATTATACTTAGATTCAAACTTTTTATGCAAATATTTCTGCATTTGAATTAACACAAAAAGTATTTCCCTTTAAATAGTCTTAATTGATAATTAGAGCATTGATTTGATTACCTATTTTATTTTTGAAGATAAAGCTGTAGATCACTTCAGGGGACATAGTACCAAATGCCCTAGCACTAGTCTTAATATACAGTTTTGTGTGCATGATTGGACGAAAATGTCCAATTGTTCTAATTATTAATTGAATTAAAAAAAAATTTAATTTCGAGTTTTAGTAATAATATTTACACTCATATAAAGCTAAAAAATATAAGAAATAATTTTTTCATTAATTTTTCATAATTCATGCAGTAGAGGGTTAATATTCAAAGAGAAAAATGCACCAGAAATCTGCTTCAGAACAACAGCATGGATATTAGCAATATTCACAACTGAAAAGGCAGAACTAAAACTTCCAATCTCGTGGCACATCAGACACAAGTTAGCAAAAGTGAAAAAATTCGAAATAGCAATGGCTCCAATCAGCGCACAAACAAAAAATTTGTTATTAAAAGGTCACATTGAAAGGCTGGAGTCACCAAACAGATCAGAAAAGCCAGTACAGACAATGGAAAAAATACTCAGCCAAATGATAATGAATGAGAGCCCAATGGGGAAAATGTCAATAATAGATATAGCTAACAAGATGGGGATATGTCCAAGCGAAATCACAATATTTGATGAACCAATGAAGAAATATATGTGAGGAGCAACATCCGAAACACGAATGAGACAAATGGAAAACCAACCATGGATAACTACAAGAAAAATCATTAAACAGAAACTAGTGAGCACAGAAGAAATCAGGAAAACAGTAGTACAAAAGAATGTGCAGAAAATACTAGAATGCAAGATGGAAAGATACAAACAGCCCATGATGCACACTCACAAAAATTATACGAAGTGTGGAAATGATGAAATGAGACACAAGGAGAAATGATGGAAGAGGAGAAGTTGTTAACATCCTCACAACTACTGTTGTCTCCCAAAACTCAGCAGACATTTGACAGGATAAACATAGAAAAGTGGGGAGAAATAAGCCCAGCAAGAACAATAGAATGGATTGATACTGATGATGAATGGTTCCTAGTTGAAATAAAAGTCACCAGAGAAACCAGAGATATCAAAGAAAGGAATTTCCAAAACATTAGAGAACAACAAACAGTGGCAACAATGAAGTTGATGTTTATGGAAGCATTTATGAGAATGGAACTGGAAGAATTATTAAAACCATACAACCAGTTGGCAGTAGATGTCGAAGGTATAACAGCAAGAATAGACATCAAAGAAGAAATACGATTAAAACTAAGTAGCAGGGGACTCACGCAAGCATTCTGGAATACCATCCTGGAAGTGAAAATGAATTACCCCGCAACAATAGGCCTAGCAATGGCACTGGCAATGGAAGGTTCATACCCACACATTGAAAGACAAATTGAAACAAAGATCTTAATCTGCACACTGCCAGAAACGATTGCAATAACAATGGTCCTCCCACACTGGAGACTACTGAAAGAAGTTAAAGTCGCGAAAACATTCCTGCACGAATATAAGTTGTATGTGAATACGGAGAAAAAGGCAAAGGGAATAATAGAACGTGACGACTATAAGAAGTTGAAAGACATAATGTTGAAGAATGATAACAGAGAGGGAAAGAGTATACATTGAAGGCATGATAACGCCATATCAATTGTACACACAAGGGAAACCTATCAAAATACAACTACAAGATCTCAGGAAAGAAATAGAAAGTCAGGCTCCAAAAGCAATAATGCTATTCTCTGGAGTGAACAACATTGTATGGACAGACATCTGGGAAAGAAAGTACCATTACTATGACGTGACAAAAAGAGTTGAAATTGTAATGATGATGCAAATTAACAAGAATGATCCAAACAACATAACCAAACAAGAAGTAAGAGACAAAATTAGCTTCTTCTATAAAGATGTAGCAAACACCCGCAGTCTAAGAAAGGTATTTATGTTCTTCTACCCAGACAACCAGATCAGAGAAGACTTAGCCCACATGAGCAGGGCTGACGTGCAAATGACACTAATGATAAGAATCAAAGGAATACAACTATATCAGAAATACTATGAAATATTCTCACAGAAAATCAACAAAATAAGAGAAATCATGCTGATAGCAGAGGACATTCTAGAGGCAAAATTTTAAAATACTCAAATACAGTGACAACTGAATGAGAGGTGGTCTTGAAGATGACAAAACAAGTCGAATTTGAAAAAACCACATGGGCTGATCAACAGGTGGAATCAATAATTCAGAAGGCGGACATGCTGGTACATGGAGAACAAGCTGTGCTAAAAATAACGCAAGCTGAGGAGGGCGTGTAGCATCATCCAAACAAATCAAAAATAAGCTGCAAACATCGAGCAGAGAGAGACTAAGATCGAAGAAACAATTATTAGAAATATTGTATTTAGATCAATTAGATTAATTTAGATGTAAATACAAATTAAATACTGTAAGCAATTGATAAAGAATTTTTTTCAGAATTCTTATTTTGTTCTACTATAATGGTTTGATTATTTAATATGATGTTGAGCTAATTGAGTGGTGTTTAGTAGTGGTCTGGATCCATCATAGAGAACGATTCAAGGGTCCCTGTGCCAGACTATGAAAGTGCACATAGGTTAGGTATAGGGGTTTTCTCTCAATTAGTCAACTAGCGATCACTTACTACATGTATCGAAATAATCAACTGTGAACAAATGGTTGGATGACTGAAACTTAGGAAATATATTAATACTATTTTAGATCCAAATTGATGACCAATAAATGACTGATAAAGTGACCATACATGTATTAATTTATAAATGTAAGTTAGGAAGCTGCTTGAAACTAATATATTTAGAGATGCCAATATATTTCAGTAATGGCTACATGTAGTATAAAGCAAGCAGCTAGTAACAAATAGAACAATTTACAAAATAGAGTTTAAGTCAAATTGTGTCATGTCTTGAGTATGCACTGAGCTAGGATAAGGTACACATAAATTGTATCAATGAGCTGAGGTGTGGAACTCAATCAAATGAAACATCAAAGGAGTTGGTGAAACTGGATGTGGAGATTAGCTTTGGGCAAATGCCTTCTATCAATCACTGGAGAAACTGCTGCATGGCTTCATCACCTAAATAGTTAACAGTTAAATCTAGTTACATTAAGTTAATAGAAACAAAAGCTAAGCAGTATCTAATTAGGTAAATCCCTACCTGCAAAACTATGACTAGTGTTATACAGTAGCAAGAGATAAATAGCAGTGATGCCTGGTAGAGGATGTTACGAGGCGACCATGACAGCCAAGAACAGCAACTCTTAAAAAGAAACATTCAGTGGAACTACCCACATACAATGACAAGAGCTACAAGTGAAAGTGAAAGTAAGCAACAGATGGTTACATGGAAAATCAACCAGTTAATAGAGAGAATTACCTAAAACCAAACCAAAGCACTTTAACAGGATCCCAGAATTGCGATCAAAAAAATGGAAGACCACTACAAACCAAAGAAAAAAAATGACAAAAGGTAAGAAAGGCAGTGCAAAGAAAACTGCAATCAAGGCAGTAACCCCTAGAACAATATCATCACCATACATTGGTGAGAACTCAGCCAATGACATGGAATTGCAATCCCTCAATTCACCCCAGAGACAAAACCCCAGAGACAAACCCACAGACATAATTGATATGCTGAGGAAGAGCCAGGAAAACGAAGCACTCCTAAAACACGAAATAGAACNATGAAAGTGCACATAGGTTAGGTATAGGGGTTTTCTCTTGATTAGTCAACTAGCGATCACTTACTACATGTATCAAAATAATCAACTGCAAACAAATGGTTGGATGACTGAAACTTAGGAAATATATTAATACTATTTTAGATCCAAATTGATGACCAATAAATGACTGATAAAGTGACCATACATGTATTAATTTATAAATGTAAGTTAGGAATCTGCTCAAAACTAATATATTTAGAGTTTAAGTTGAATTGTGTCATGTCTTGAGTATGCACTGAGCTAGGATAAGGTACACATAAATTGTATCAATGAGCTTAGGCGTGGAACTCAATCAAATGAAGCATCGGAGGAGTTGGTGAAACTGGATGTGGAGTTGGCTTCAGGCAGATGCCCACTATCGATCACTGGAGAAACTCCCACATGGCTTCATCACCTAAATAGTGAACAGTTAAATCTAGTTACATTAAGTTAATAGAAACAAAAGCCAAGCAGTATCTAATTAGGTAAATCCCTCCCCGCAAAACTACGACTAGTGTTATACAGTAGCAAGGGATAAATAGCAGTGATGCCTCGTAGAGGATGTTACATAAGAACAATCATTATACAAATTTGTCAATGGTAAGCAACACATGGGAGCCCCACACAATACTACATTAATCACTGACACTGAGAGTGTTTGTTCATGGGACATTTGCATAGCATTGGCAATTGCTGTTGGATACAACTTCATTCTTTATTGCATGGCTCTGCTTCAACTTTCAACCCTGTCATATCTTGCTGTAGGTCTAAATGCATTATGAGTATTTAGGTGTTTAACAAATTATTTATTGATGTTCATACATAAAAATTGTAGATCTGAGATATTCTGGAATCTTTACTTTTCAATATCTATTAAGTGTTGATTCTACATAATATCTCCCATTTGCACCCCTAATTTAATATAGAGACCTATTGTTATAGGGAGATGACTGTGAGCAGGAGATGCAAATGAACCCGTTTAAGCACAGGTTTGTGTTCATTAATATCATCTGCCCACTGTAACTTCCCCAGAATAGGTTTCTATGCATAATTAGGGATGTAAAGCACATGTGGGAGATATTACATTTGCGTCATCAGAATGAATTTTAATGCAGTAATATACTATTCTACAAAATTTATCTAAATAAAATACATAAAGTTCATTATTAATTAATTGTTCATTAAAGTTTGATTTCCAATTTGATGTTCCTTAATACTATTGATTCTGTCATATTTAAATTTTAATGTTGAACTATTATTTTAAAATTACTTTCTTTTCCACTATGTTGATTTTGCTATATCTCTGTTTGCATGGGGCCTTTTAAGCATTTATTAATGCACACTCCAAAATATCTTGAAGTTTGTAAAATGTATGAAATATTACATTCATCATATAGACTACAGATGACTTAAGAAATATTTGAGCATCGTCTTTGTTCTTGATTAAATCTTAGTTTTTTGCTTGTAAAACCTATTCTTATTTTATGCATTAAGCTTTTATTTTCTTTTTTGATGCGATGTGAAATATATTTGCATGATGTTTCAGAAATATATGGCAATTTCTAATAAACATATTCTCCCTTTTGTTGATCTTTTTCACTATATTCTATATTTTTTCTATTGCTTTTCTGATTAAATTAGTCGAGTATTCATTTTTTACAAAAATTTTAGAATTTGTTTAACATATCAAGAAGTAACCAAATTATTCAATATAATTTCTAAATCAATACAATAGGTCAAACAAAGTTTGGGGTAACAAATTTTCTTCAAATTCAATTATCTTAAAGCTGTATATAGATTTTTATATATAAACATTCTTAAATTCATCCTTTAAATTTTAGATGCTTTTAATAAAATTCTAACTTTAATTTGCTGTGAATATAGTTAACTTTGAAAGTTTTGATCCAAGAGTTAGATGCATGACCAAATTTTGAACCTCAACTCTCTTGAAGGCCCACACATTCAATCTCTGCTACATCATTCTCTCACAAATAATTTTGGCAGTTTCTAAGTAATTTTGTTTGGAAAACAATTAATTTATCATATTATATATAGGATATTATCTCAAAGAAAATGTAATGGATTCATAAAAAATCGTAAATGTAGGAAATATCTGATATTGGTTATATTAAGTATTTCAATAAAATGCTTTTTTTGCATTTCTTATTATAAAATCTATATGTAGATCATCTGCACAGTGAAATTCCTGCTTAAATTTTCTTATATAATAGGGAAATTATTGTTTATTACTACTACATATGCAATGAGTTGTTTGGGGTGGGAGATGGCAAGTATAAGTTCTTAAGCATATAGGTTTTCTTAGTTTAGCAAACCTAGACCGATTTTTAACATTGCAAAGTACGGACAACAAAGCAATGGAGCCTGTTTCATAATACTTGAATTTACTTAGGGATTTAGTGGAATCTGTGAATAATAGAATGCGACCCTATTGGGACGTTTCAGACAGAGTTTCCTAGTTCCCTATAAATCAATAAACGCATTCAATGAATTTATTTATAACCGCAGTCATCAACATTAACATAGATACCAGGGTGCTCTTGTTTAAGAATATTTCGTAGAGTTTCTAATTGTGCATTTGTGTCATATGTTTCTAAAAACTTAACTAATTTGCAGTGGGCGCAAAAAATTTGAAGCATTTGCGTGTTGATATTCTTATTGAGTGAGAATTCAGCAGTAACTAAATTTGGTAGGGCTGTAGCTAACTTCAAAAACAGTAATTCATCAACATTTGTAAGAGCGATTCCCCGAAATTCACGAATACTCAAATTTTTTGAGAGCTCTAAGCTTTTTGAACATGAAAATCTTAGATCTGAAATTTTCAGCTTGACTAAATTTTCACAGGTAGCTAATATGAGTTCTAAGTGTATCTGTTCAATATCTTCTCTGCCATTTACCATTATATTTAATTCAATGAGATTTTTGAGCTTATAAAACTGATATCCAGGCAAATCTTGAGAATCAAACAGTACTTTTAGTCTGCTTACTGATGAGAAATTGGTGTTGAAATCACAATTTTCATTTATGGTAATCTCCAGCTCTTCAAGATCAAAATCTTTTCTGAAATATTCATAAAATTTTTTACTAAGATAATTGCATTGGGGCATTATTAATTTCTTAATGCTTTGTTGTTGATAAATAAAACTTCCTGAAATATCGCACTCATATAGTCTAATACACTTCAAACTTTTGTTGTTCTTTACCAAAGTGGCAAAATGGGAATCTCCCGTTTCTCCAAGGTAAGATAAATCAATTGTAGATAAATTTCTGAAGAACAATGACGATATTGCCTCATCCCAAAGATCATCACAAACAATAGTTGTTCGCAAATAAGATACATTCTGAATATGGGCAGACATTTGCACTATAATATCATAATCAAGATCAAAAACTGAAATATCTAAGTGGGATAAATTCGATAAATGTCTGATGGAATAGAGTGACTCTTCAGTTAAAGACACGCAATCATATAAACAAAGATGCTGTATTCCAGGCAATGCCTGTGTGATGTGAATAATGGATTTATCCGAAATGCCATAACATTCTGAAATACTAAGGTTTTGCAATTTGGTAAGCTTTGATAAGCAAATTAGGCCTTTATCACTTAGATTATAACAGTTTGATAAGGAAAGACTTTGAAGATATGGATTAATCTTGACCAGTTTCATTAGCATATAATTGGTAAAGAAGTTGCGTCCTTCTATGGAAAAAGAAATAGCAGTAGATATGTCTCTATACAGGAATAAACTTAAAAATGATCTTTTTGATAGCTTACACCTTGACATGTTTAGTATGCTAATATTTTTCCAAAGTTCTTTTTCATGGCTGAGTTTGTACCAGAGTAGTAAAGAAAAGCAGGGTTGTGTATATGCAGCTTTCTAACAATAATCAGTTTTCAATAACTTTTTACACTTTTCTATTGATTTTGATAAGAAAAAAGGCGTTTTTTAGAAATTCTGGATTTAGCAGCCATGGGTCAAACCCTAAACTACGGCCAATACCCGTATAAATAATTATTCAATTATACCCTCATTTTAACTATGTACCAATATGTTTTCGAGCAATTTTTTGCATTTTTTTATAAAATCTATCTTTTAAGGCTGATCGGCAGACATTTTACGTACGTGGATCGTTTTTGAAAGTGTAACATGTGTTTTGAAATTTATTAAAATTGTGTAACTTGTGTGAATTATTCAACTGATACTTACTTGCTAACATTATTTTCTAAGAAAACAAGTATACTTGAAAAGCGCAACATGTGTTTAAAATTGGATACTCCAATTGCTTTGTACATCTGGTGGAAAAAGTTCATTTATCCATCCATTCTCACATATCACTGTAAGTAGTTTTTACTAATTTTTTAAATTTTAAACAATCTTGCATTCTTACCTAATTAATTAGGATT
>CABFPE010000348.1:79082-96236 GCA_900660155.1 Hofstenia miamia | reverse complement strand
ATTTCTTCATGTCAGTTAGAATTAGGAAACGATAATTTTTATCCACAGGTAGAGATTCATCCAACTAGTGAATTTCCAAGATTATATACAGAATTTGTTAGATATAATGACGGTGTCAATGACTTTTCAACAGGTACATTTATCAAGCCTTCTGATTTTAAGGAGAAATATGGAATAATTGTATTTGATTTATCTAAGCAAAAAGATACATCTCGAAATGCTATCAATGAAATTAGATTTCGATATACTTTACAAGGTGCTCCTGCAGATCCATTTAAATTCTATGCGTTGATTATGTATGAACAAGACATATCTGTAAATACAACATCCAATCGAACTACTTTAACATTTTAAGGAAAATAATTTTGGAAAAGTATTTTCTTTTTTCTTTAATGTAATGCTAAAATTTTTAATGAGACCTGTACCTGTTGATCTGACGTGAAACAGTATGGCCGCAGTTTTTTTGACCCATGGCTGTAAAATCCAGAATTTCTAAAAAACACCTTTTTTCTTATCAAAATCAATAGAAAAGTGTAAAAAGTCATTGAAAAATGATTATTATTAGAAAGCTGCATATACACAACCCTGCTTTTCTTTACTACTTACCAGCGCCTGCACACCTTCGATATTGATCTGCATAGGATAGTTGTAGAAAAATAGCTAAATATTTCTATCAATATATCATCAGGTAAGGTAGGCAGATTTCGAGACATAGCCATGGGATATTATTGTGAAAGCTATCACTAAAATATTTTAATGACCTATTACAAAATATTAAATTAAAGGTATGTTAGTTGAGATTATGATAGAAATCTAATTATAGCCATTCGTAATTTTAAAATAATAATGCAGTAGAAAGTTCTTAAAATTT
The DNA here is from genome assembly GCA_900660155.1 of Hofstenia miamia. Lineage (NCBI taxonomy): Eukaryota > Metazoa > Xenacoelomorpha > Acoela > Hofsteniidae > Hofstenia > Hofstenia miamia. Next base: position 95,365 of record CABFPE010000348.1, on the reverse strand, counting down.
CTTCATTAGCTAGTGAGCTACGAACAATAAATTGTCTTTAACCCAACAAAAAATAGAAATATATCTTAGAATATTATCAATCACATTTCTGAAGATGTAAATTTCCCAAGCCAAAGCCTGAACCAACCAGCCCTAGAAACTTTTATTGAAATTGTCAGACCCAGCCTAACACAGTTTGCTGAAAAGTTTATTTGATACAGTTTGCTGACCAATATCTCAAGACTCAAACTTGCCTACAAGCTTACAAACTCATTTTCAGTGTCATTCCAATAATGACTATGTAGGCCTATGCAGTAACTGAGATTATGGCTACGTCTTCTTCTGTTAGTGCTATAAATTTCTATTACCAAATAATTGGTCTAATAGAGCATGTTTTGTGATTAATCGGCCTCTGGTTGGTTTTATATCAAAGTTTTGATACTAGCATCTATCTAGAGCTTTATAACACACTCGTGCTTTATTCAAAAGCAAGAAAATACTTAAAATGTTATTGAGGCTTCAAAATGCTGGTCACACTATCAATTGAAATTGAACATTGTTCTAAGGGTTTCAAAAAACTTCAAATAGGAAGAAAGCATTGACAAGTCAGTCAATATTTGAAATTTACTTTAATGAGACAGCAGTTAAACCAATTTCGTTTGCTTATATTCCATAAAAATGTGCTCAAAATGCATTACAATTTAAGCATTTATAATTCTGCTAAACTATTTCATGNCATGCATGAACACACACACACACTTATATATATATATATATATATATATATATATTTAATTGCGTTATATGGATTTTAAAAATATATTTCATTAAAGAAGCTGTAATTTAAGGAATGTACAAATTTTTCAAATAAGAATACCTTGGAAATTATTTGGCAAATATTTGCCAAATATTTGGAAAGTTCCAATTTACAAAAAAATGTACAGTTTTATCCAAATATTTGGCAATTACTTGCCAAATTTTCCAAGCATATTTACTAATGGTAGTATACAGAGAGTAAAAAGAACAAAGCTTATTGTGAAATGGAACAAAACAAATCATTGAATAAACAAAGCTTATCGCGAAAAGAACAAAGCTTATAAACATTTTATGAATTTTCGAACCATCAAGAATTTGCCCTCATTTAAAAACGCTAGAAATGCTTCGAACATTAAATGGCGTAGGTCATTCATCGAATTCAAGCATTCCCTCCTGGGTTCATAAAACTATTGAAGATATCATTGCAAATCGCTTAAATTTAATCCTCTTTTCAAAAGAAACGATCCATCAATTGCCACTAATTATCGGCAAATTTCAACTACTTATGCAAAAAGCAAAACATTCCAAGAATTATTGCGCAATCATACAATGAAACATTTAAATAAGTATAATTTATTATCAAACATGCAAATTGGATTTCGCAAAAATTTCTCAACTGATTAACTAGCGAATGCTACTGAAAAATGGAGAGAGTCCCTAGATTCTAATAAATTTGTAGCTATATCCTGCTTAGATCCAGTGGTGGCTCGTGCAATCAAAAGATAGTCAACAATTTTTTTAGGTAACAAAATTAATATAAGTAATAAACCATGAAAAATTTATTCGTATTTGAAATGCATGAGACAAAATTTATCGTTAATCATATTATAATTATAGAAATAAGATTAGTTCTGCAGTTCTTTTAGTAAGTCATTTTCAAGAAAAAAATAGTTAATGATTTCTGTAGTTTTTTCTCCTCTAATCGGCTGTTATTGAATTTGTTTTCTTTAAACAGAAAATAATTGTTCTGCAGAGGCTGCTCAAACTTAAATAGTTTGTATTAAATCAAATAATTACAAATCTCAGTTAAGGCAGTCAACAAATCATGCATTTCAAAAAATAGAATAAGAATTTTGTGATTTACAATTGGAGCCATGACAATGGTAGCAAACTTGAGATTAATTACAAAGTTTTTCAAGATTGAGAAAATTGGAGTAGAAATTTAAATCAGAAAATAACAGCTGAGGATAATTACATTTATATTGCTCAAAGTTTTTAAAATTTAATAATTCTAGTAAACTGGATTTGTTCAACGATGTGAAACTGGCCTCAATGTGAGTGCATAATTTATTTCAAAATATTCCCAGACAAAATTGAGAAGTCCCCACGATATCCTCAAAACATAATTGCCATCCTAGCAATATCACAAGGCATCACAATGCATAATAAAATTATCCAAAATCTGTCTTAATGTCCATCCAAAATAATATCTCTAGAATGTCTCATTGAGAAACCATATGTTCTTAGGTTGTCTCAGCAGATGGGTTTGAGATTTTATTGTAATGAGATACTTTGAGAATGTAAAAAATAGATAGGTTAATGAATGTCACAGCAACATCATTTATAGCAGCAAATTACATTATGTCAGTGCATTTTAAGTCCATATAACAGTTCATCATTAGCAAATTTATTAAAGAGCAATGAATAAACTATACAACAAAGGAATAGCATTATAATATGACACAATACTGCTTGTATGGACAATGCATTACAGTACAAGACATGTAATTACTAATTTACTCAATATGATTGATAGAAATTTGGTCATAATTTTGGCAATAATAAATTGAAATTAATCATTTTAATTTTGAAAAAAGTAGAAATAATAATCTTTTGATGCAACATAAAAGAATATAAAAAGCAGTTTTACTAATTTTCAAACATTCAAAGATATTGCTGACACTTTGCATAAATTATTCTTACATTGCTGAATTAAACATTAAGCCTGAAATGGCAAAATGGCATCTCAATGTAATCTCATGAGATGTATCAGCGATAAACTAATGAGACATCTCTAGAACATCAGAAACGTAAAAGCGCCTCTATAGAATATCAGACACCTGTGACATCATATGGTGAGTTAGGATGCATTTATGACAGTTGGTTTTTGTCGGGGATATCACTCTTAAATGATCCAAGTTAAATGTTATTTTCAAATAAATATTTAGGTGCGCATTATTAGGAAAATTCATCTTTGATCTGCAATTTCAATAAATTTTCTAATATCTATCGGAGAAAAACAAATGGCTATTTATATTTAAGAATTTCTACAAGGAATCTATGGAATAAAAAATGTGAAATAAACATTTTCCCAAATATATTCTGTTCTGGCACTGCCAGAACGACCCCCCTTTTTAGATGAACTGCCCTTTTGGTAAACCATATTTGTTATTCCACGTGCGTGGTGTTATAAAATTTTCATATTTTATATTATATGTATTACATTACTGAACCATGATTGTTAATATACACATCACTAGAAAAATAACTTCTTCATTTTTTTAAAAACAGAATAGAAATGCCCTTTTCAGAAAAATCCGACCCCTTATAAATTGCTAGGTACGCGCCTGAAGAGTGTTGCAATGCAAAGAAATGAACGGACTGCTTGGTTTGCTAGCTAAATCTAAATGATTTTAAGAGAACAGATATGATATAATCATTTGATTGAACGTAGGTACAGCATTAAGGGTCTGCTTGCTGTGGCGCAATCATTGAATTATTTTTAAGGCAAATCATAATGAATTATGTCCTAAATTCCATTCATATTATTACTTGATTCTTGACTGTTGTTTTATGCAGACTAAGCAAAACCTACCACCCAATAATGTGATTAAAATAAACAGAATTAAAAATCAATACTTTTTACATGTGTTAAGTATAAGAAAACGTTTTAAAGGGATCTTTCATTGATGTGCAATTCAAACCTGGAATTTGCTATACTTAACACTAGAACTCCGAACCGGTCATTTGTGACCCAGACTAAACATTTAGTGCATGCGTTTGTGTAGTTATACTTACAGGCGCGTACCTAGCAATTTATAAGGGGGTCGGATTTTTCTGAAAAGGGCATTTGTATTCTTTTTTTACAAAAAATGAAAAAGTTTTTTTTCTAGTGATGTGTATATGAACAATCATGGTTCAGTAATGTAATACATATAATATAATTATGAAAATTTCATAACACCACGCACGTGGAATAACAAATATGGTTTATTAGGGGTGTAACTTTAATTCCAAAAAGGGCAGGTCATCTAAAAAGGGGGTCGTTCGCACCCAACGACCCCCCTAGGTACGCGCCTAATTTATGGAGTAATATACTTTATATTGAGCATGTTTTTAACAGTTTTGATCATTTTAGTTAAAAATTAGTGGCAAGAGAAGCAGCAAAACGGGCTCTTAATCAAATTATGTGGGATATTGCATCAGATAGCAGTAGCAGTGTTTATTAAATATGAACCTGAATGCCTGTATAAATCTCACCGTAATAAATGCTACACAAATACTGGTCATTTATGACCGGATTAGGAATTAAAGGGTGTATTAAATTTTCGGAGTTCTAGTGTTAAGGAAATTGAAATAATTGAAAAATTAAAACCTTTTAAAAAGCATTTAAAATCTTCCTTAAGCAAATATATATATTTGGTAAATCATCGATTACACATATGTGAGCATTTTGAATTGCGTACCTGGTTATATTGGTATTCACTGCATCCTGGTTTCAACTTAACATAGACCTTAAGGCATTGATATTGAAAGAAAATATTTTCACAATGTAGGTAAACTTAGGATTTAGGAAGCAATGCTTAGAATTATAACTCAAAGATGTGCTTAGGGTGCTCTGCACCACATTTCCTGGATAACTGTTGAGATAATCAATGAATTATTGCAATAAAATTTAATCAGGCTTCCTAAGTTTAACATCAATACCGGAAAGAGATAAAAAATTCAATTTGCTTGCATTAAGTTTCACAAACAAATTTTGAAACGTTCATTAATTAACCCTTATGAAGACGTCTGACACAATCTACGTATTGGGACTTTTTTGACATCATATTGCCTTTGTAAGTCTACAATATTTCAAAAACATATTTATGCATACTTTATGTCTACTTTTGCATATAATCGATCATTGAAATGAAAACTTGCATAACATTAAATAAAAATCGTATTTTTTATTTTTAGGTGCAACCCATTTTAAATAGTGCATCAATAAATTTGAAAGTAATTTACGAAAGCAACTTGCGAAAGACTTAGCCGTAGCTTAATATGCCCTTTGAAAATATTTAAGTGAATTTATTTGTCAAATTCAAAGACTTACCAGAAGCGTTATATGCAAGGGCTTCTAAATACAGGGCTGCTCACTTGAGAAACCGGGAGGTGTTCTGGAAGGCCTATTAGATTATTATGAAACTTTGTTATCTAGAGTAGTTTTAGAAGCCCTTGGTTATATGCAATTAGAAGGTGTTCACAGCAATATATTCTGTTTGTTTAGTTGTGTTCTTGCAATTTTTCACATTTTTTATATTGCAATTGTTTGCTAGTGATTATAGAGGAATTAATCGCCTCCTATTCTCAACTAACATTGACTACCACTGTGCATTCACAACAACCCTAGTTTACATTGCTTTAATCACGGCCTGGTGATTTGCACTACAAAAATCGTAAGAGGCAAGTAGGATATTGTTTCAAATTGTATCCAAGCTTTTAAAATACTGAATATCTCAATATCCTTTCACTTTTGCGGCGCTACAATTATTACATTCGCTTCGAAGCAAATGCTACATTTCAAAAAAAATATTTAAATCTATATTTGTGCTATTGTAGGTTTACATTCTGCAGTTCAAAGACTATGTCTCGCAATTGATTTTGAAATGTAGAAAAATGATTGTTTATTATATTTTATTTGAATGTAACTTTAACAATTATCAAACACGAAACTTTTAAAAAGCTTAGAGAAGTGTTAAATTCTTTAATTGATTACGTACACCAAATTCAAGCCTGCTTCGAAGTGCATTCATATTATTGCAAATCTCCAGTCCGTGATTACAGTCATTTTGCAAAAACAATATTTGCGTCCCTCCCACCATTTCTCTTAAGCAGTGCACCCCTGGAAATAGGAGTAACATATATAAAAATTATATACATGTACATCGACTTAAGGTGATGAAGAATTTTTTGGTTTGAACCTTTTACTATGCACCTTATCATTTGACTTGCTATAGTAATATATATGTTTTAGTACTTTGCACTGGTTTTATTATGTGGAGTCATAAAAAAGATCTTTGGAAGTACATGCTTGTTCTCCACATAGAATGCAGAATTTTGGTTCACTCTACTTGTAGTACGCTATTAACCCCTACTGATCAATTTCTAAAAGATTAAGTTTATTTAGATTCAACAACACAGCTGAACTCGCTTCACTAGCAAGAAATGCTGATCAGTTACCTATACATTTTTGATATGCACATGTATATTACTGCATAATTCTATAATTTAGAACTTTCAATTAAATATTATTTGTGAATTTATTTAGAATTATAATAATTTTCAACAAGACGCTAAATGGCATCAACTTACAACAACAAACAGAAAAAATTTAGTTAAAGGTAAATTCAATTTTTTAAATATTTTTTTTTATATTATTTTAAAAAACAATGAATTTATTAATTATATTTCCATGCATTTGCAAGATATGATTGGGTATTCTTAATTGATCAGCATTTGGAAACCGAAAATGTAAGTAATTTGTAATATTTTTTAAGTATAGAGTAAAATTCAGATTAGTTGGATATGATTGGGTTCGGAGGCGAGTGTACGATCTATGAATTGCAAAAATGTCTTTACCAAGATTAATGCAAATTTATGCGATTTATCATTCATTTTTGTTTTAAAAACAATGCACTCATCAGACATGGAGGTGGGGCAGATTTTTGCGACCTAACCTACTCCACCCACTACCCCACAGATTTTCTGCCTTGCCCCATTTCCAGGTGCTGACGTCTGCGCCATATTGTGCCAAGATTTATATTCTACAGCCAACACTATTTTTTGGTCCTAGCCAGCCATGCAATATGAAGTTTGACCTTGGCCGGCTGTTGGCTACAATTTCTTAGCTGTAGTCGTTAAGGAGCCGTGATTTTTTTTGCCGTAGTCAGCGTTTTTTATTACTACTAAGTGGAATACTGCAATTTTCAAAGCGAATAAGTTTTAAAAACAAAAATACAAATAAAAAACATGAAAATAACCAGTTCACCATAATGTTCAAAAATCAATCTTAGTCGAAATTTTGTCTGTAAAAAAAACCTTTGGACGAAGTCAGCTGTTGGCCGTGATTCTGTTGCCAAAGCAGGGCGTTGGCAGTGGCTATTGCCTGCTAACAGCAAGTCTCTGGCCGTGGCTATGGCCGCAGTACACTACCCCACATTCCCCTACTCAAACAATTCTCACTCCAAAAACTACTTGCGACATCTTATTGCCCAGGACAATTTTCATAGCACAGCACCACACCACCATTGCCAAATATTTTGAATCATAACTGTCTAGAAGATACAGAATTATTTTTCAAATGCCATCTCTACTATTACTGCCAATAGCAATCTAATATATATATTTAAATTATTATTAATAGCCAAATAACAAATTTTAACTCTATAATGCGAATATTTTATGCAAAATATTTTTGCAAGGATCATTGCAGAGCCTATTGACGACAGATGAGATCAAAAAGATCTTGCTGGTGTTGTTGAATGGAATCTAATTTCGTTAAGAGTTGGAAATGCATGATAATTGAACTTAAAAATTTTTCAAGTGAATCAAAGTTTTATCAAGTGTGATCTAAAATTGGCAGTTCTTGTTAGAAAAATCTTGCCCCATACCTTACTGACTTACCAGCGCCATCTTGCTCCATGGAGCGACCTGTTCCACTTATTATATATATATATTAATTATTGGTGTAATAAAAAGTCAAAGTAAGGTTCTGAGGCATGTTTTNTCTTAGCTGTAGTCGTTAAGGAGCCGTGATTTTTTTTGCCGTAGTCAGCGTTTTTTATTACTACTAAGTGGAATACTGCAATTTTCAAAGCGAATAAGTTTTAAAAACAAAAATACAAATAAAAAACATGAAAATAACCAGTTCACCATAATGTTCAAAAATCAATCTTAGTCGAAATTTTGTCTGTAAAAAAAACCTTTGGACGAAGTCAGCTGTTGGCCGTGATTCTGTTGCCAAAGCAGGGCGTTGGCAGTGGCTATTGCCTGCTAACAGCAAGTCTCTGGCCGTGGCTATGGCCGCAGTACACTACCCCACATTCCCCTACTCAAACAATTCTCACTCCAAAAACTACTTGCGACATCTTATTGCCCAGGACAATTTTCATAGCACAGCACCACACCACCATTGCCAAATATTTTGAATCATAACTGTCTAGAAGATACAGAATTATTTTTCAAATGCCATCTCTACTATTACTGCCAATAGCAATCTAATATATATATTTAAATTATTATTAATAGCCAAATAACAAATTTTAACTCTATAATGCGAATATTTTATGCAAAATATTTTTGCAAGGATCATTGCAGAGCCTATTGACGACAGATGAGATCAAAAAGATCTTGCTGGTGTTGTTGAATGGAATCTAATTTCGTTAAGAGTTGGAAATGCATGATAATTGAACTTAAAAATTTTTCAAGTGAATCAAAGTTTTATCAAGTGTGATCTAAAATTGGCAGTTCTTGTTAGAAAAATCTTGCCCCATACCTTACTGACTTACCAGCGCCATCTTGCTCCATGGAGCGACCTGTTCCACTTATTATATATATATATTAATTATTGGTGTAATAAAAAGTCAAAGTAAGGTTCTGAGGCATGTTTTGGGAAATATTAAATTAATTTTTCGTGAAATTATAAGGAAAATTTATGTTTGAAGCCACTCTCAGCTATAGCCCATTAGTGTGAAATCATATCAACTAATGTATTTTTTAGAATTGAAACTCAGACAAAGGCGTTGTACATGCCTTCGCATTGTATTTATTATTAAGAAGTCTCATTAATGCGTAGAAACATTAAAGTAGATAATAAATTGGAAAATGGATATCTGCTGTATGACGTCGGCAGGGCGTTTCATTGTGTGGGGTAGAGTAGAGATTTTGGTGTTTTGTCGCCCACCCAAACCGGCTGTAGACTCGCCCCCTGATTGTGTTGGAATAAAACTGTAAATGGATCAGATTACACATGGATTGTCAAGTCGATTTATCAGCGTAATTAATTTTCAAGCCTTATAATTATCTGTATATATATATATATATATATATATAGAACAATTTTTTATTATATCAATGAGTTTTAGAGAACGATTTCCAATCATGTTGTTTCTACACCAAATCCAACTCAAATATATTTTTGAATGTAATGCAATGATTAAAATGTATCCCAATTATCGCTTGTTTCGAGACATGGACATGTTGCCTAATCAATTGAAAAATTGAAATGAAATTTTGCATTCTCACATAGAATCACAAGATACATCAAAGTACAAAACTACGCATTAGATTAACAAAATGTTGACAGACAACCTGATAAGGTCTAATAGTGATATCAGAATCTGATACATCCTTCAAAATTTACTAATACTATAATTTCAAGCCACTTAAGAATCAAATAAATACATTTTATACTAAAATGCATACGATGAAAATGTTGCCTGTGATTTAAATTTTACTGCAACCAGTGCATGCCTAATTCTAATATAAATACCATTTTGAACGTTTTTGTGACTTTGTTAGATAAGTTATCAGTTATATAATTGTCAAGATATCATTAAATTATAAACTGCCTTATCCTTGGTCTTATTGGTAAATTACAAAAGAAACATCATGAAACCATGATATATTTACTTGAAATCCAATGTTGAATTACATTGTGGCCCATGCAATTTACATATACATTCCCGCTATTATTTTCCATATTTTTAATAAACCCAAGGTAGAATGAATTTCCAATGATTTTTCTAAACAACAGGTGCTCAAGTTGTTATAAAAAATAATTATGTACTTACTTCAAAATCTCTAGTCATTCCAATAACCACATAAAATCAAACATAAAGTATTTTACTGTTTGCATAGACTTGTTTGCAGTTTGGAATTAGTGATACATAAACTCTGGTGACCTTTGTTCATGCTATAGCTAAGCATAATTATACTATCTAGAGAATTAATGACTAGAATATCATTGATTATTTGGTTGGCTTTAAAAGAAGTGGCAAGGCCTAGGAAACCTGAGAGACTAGGTAAAATCATTGTCCCGATATTCAAGATTCCTGGATCAGATACACTGTACAGACGAACTTGTTGCTAAGCATAGTGAGATATACTATAGATTTCTTAACTTTGAAAACTAAATATTTGGTATTTTACTAAATTTAGCCTGTTCAAGAAAGGTCAGAAGCTTAACCTTTGCCAAAATTACTGGGTGAGAAATTGTGAATCAGCTTAAGACTAATTTGAAGAGACTCCCACTTTCACCTTTTAACCTTTGTGTAAACATTGGCAGGCTGACGTGGTGTGAATGTGATGCAATTGTGGACTTTGAATTTGATACAATGTTTGATGACAAACAAAAATTCAAGTTTCAATGTTTATTATATATTTTAGAATTAGGTGCATTTAGTGATAACATGACCCCATCGGTTTCATCAGCCTCTAGGAGTACCTCAACAATAAGAGAGGATACCAAAGAATTAAGAAAATTTCATATGTAGAAGATGAAATTTTAGATTGGTATTTTATGTTGACATGAAAAGTGAAATACAGAACGGATATAAATATATCAGATGGAACAAAGAAACTGATAATAAGTGGTTTGGATACGCATAGAAAACAATGTGGTGCAACTATATTTCCGTACATTTTTAATGTATTTTTGTTTTACAAACACTTTGTTTGAGAGACTGAAATTGTTTTATAAAAGTTGTAATTAATAAATATTTCTAAACACAAGAGCATTCCAAGATAGATGTCATTGTTCATTTTCTCACATAGTTGATATTGCTAAAACATGCAATTAATCCAATAAAACCTAAATTGAACTAATGATAATAGTTTTGAATTTACATACACAATAACTAATGGAAATAATGAAAAAACAGAAAAAAAGTATGTATTAGTATAATGAAAAAGAAGACCTACTTAGTAATTTCTATCAGTTTGGTCTGTAATGCGTAATCTCACATCATACATTTCACACCATAGCATCCAAATTAATGTCTTATTCAACGTTATTATTAAGAATGAGATGATGTTTACCAGTGTTGGAACTGTATCTAGATTATTTTAGCACAAGCACAGAATGAAAAAACGCTTTAGACACAAGCACAGCACAGCATGAAATTTAAAAAACTTTCAAGCATGAGCCTATCACGGCACAAAAATATATCAATTTTTGTTGAATTTGAAAGTCATCCTAGAATAAATCTGTATCAATTAAATTTTTTTGGTGCAAATTGTTTTAATATTTTCAAGAAAAAAGTTTTCAAGAAAAAAATGTTCAATGATTAAAATTTGCAAATTAATAGTTTTAGAAAAAAATCATAAAAGAAATATTTCCAAAATAATTGATGAAAGTGAAAAATTTACAAAGTGTATTTTTGTAAATGATAAGCATTTATTTACGCGTGTTATGTCTTGTAATTCATTAGCCAATCAGAATAACTCATTCTTTCAGATATGACATCTACATTATTATTAATTAAATTCATTATCTCCACAGCTAAATGGCATAGCTTATTGATTTTCAAATACATGTAATTGTTTTATTCAAACAGGAAAAGCCAACATGGGGACTCACTAAATGGGCTGAAATTTTACCTAACTTCTTTTGCTGAAATCAGTAAAACGCCAATTGATCGAAACTATCAATCACTGAAACATGATGGTTTACAAACAGCTATTCAACGTAAGCCAGGGACTGGTAAAACTCCTCCTGACAAAGGAGGATTAATGATTATTAAATGTAGGTTAGGAAGCTGCTGTATATTAAACTAGTTTATTAAAGCCAATATATTTTGATAATGGCCACATGTAATACTAACTATGCAGCTAGTGACAAGTCAGGTTGCAAGTACATGAAACAATTTTACAAATAGAGATTAAGTCGAGTTGTGTCTTGTCTTGAGTATGCACTGAGCTAGGATAAGGTACACATAAGGATTATCAATGAGCTGAGAAGTGGAACTCAAACAATGGATCATCAGTGAGTAAGTGATACTGGATGTGGCTTTGGGTGGATGCCCACTATCAATGATTAGAAGAGATGGCTGTGTGGCTTCGTCACCTAAATAGTGATTATAGTTCTGTTTGTTAACTAAAGTTAATGGAACTAAGTTGAAGTTAAGCAGTATCAAACATGTACATCTCGACGCTCAAGTACACTGCTAAAGCTATAAAGTAGCAAAGTGAAATAGTGACAATGTCCAGTAGAGGATGTTACATGGTGACCATGAAAGCCAAAAAGAACAGGCCAATTGGAAAGAATTTCTTTTACCTACCAGAGGCAAGATATTTCTTTCATCACAGAACACAAAAATTTCTTCTACAATGGAAGGTGCCAAGGAAACATTCAGTGGAGCAACTTGGACACTCCAACATCACCTAAAACTAAAAGTGGGACTACAAGCACCAATGAAAATAACACCAGACGTCGATAGTCTACAGAATCGTGACCAAGAAGGGGCACCACTACAAACCAGATGATAAAATGACTAAAGGAAAAAAAGGCAATGCCAAGAAGACAGCACCCAGGATAGTAACTCCCAGAGCTACACACTCAGCATTGTATTCTGGAGACAAAGATTCATCTCCTGCTATGGAGTTACAGTCACTACATTCACCCCTGAGACAAGTCAACAAGAAATAGTTGAAATGTTGAAAAGAAGCCAAGAAATGGAAACACTCTTAAAAAGTGAAATAGAACAACTGAACAACAAATTCAAACAAATGGAGCAACAGAATGAGAGCACCATAAACAAAATTAAGGCAGAAATGGAGATGAGAGTAGAAAGGCAGAGCAAACTGTTCCAAAACGAAATTAAGATACTCACCCAAAAATTATCAGAATCCAATAAAAGATCTCTGGAACAAAATCAACTATGGCAAGAACGAAATCAGTGATTGGAAAGAGAGAACAGACAGCTGATACAAGACAATGACATACAATCAGAAGAGCTTGAACAACTAAGAGATAAACTAAGACTAATACAACTGCCTGAAGAAGAAAAACAAGGAAACATACAGACCCACGAAATAGAATTTCAAACAGTTAAGGAGAATGAGTTGCAAGTACCACCCATGACAACAGACAGAAGAACAAGATACAAAGAACTGGACAGAGACAAGCATAAACTCATAAATGAAATCATGAGATATGTAACCACCTAATTACAAGATGAGGATGCAATTAAAAACCACAGCAAACTGAGATACAAAAGCTCAATACTACTGTAAAATATAACCAGTGACAGCATACCCTGCAAGGCAATGCTACTGAAATTCAATGGGAGGGTAGATGGATATAACCCAACATTTGTTGAATGGTTGCAGATGTTCAAGATTACCATGGCAGAAAGAAAACTAAGCCAGCAAGCAGCAGCAGGAAGACTCCCCCTACAGGAACAGCTTACCAGTATTATTTGCTACTGGATATGGACACAGAAAGGAACTACAACTACTATGAAAATGAAAGTTTTAAGAATCAGTACCAAATTATTCTAAATGCTACCAAAATGAAAAAGAGCAAAGATATATGGAACTACATTCAACAAGTGAAGCAATTAGTGAGGCTAAGCTGAAGAGAGAACAGTTACTCAAAGTACAATCTGTTTTCACACATATGCAAAAGGATGCCAGAGAGCATCATGACACAATTTGAAATTAAATGGATGTGGATGATAAATTAAAGAAGATGATCTGAAAAGCAGTCAATATTCAAGCAATGATTGAAAATAATGCATGGATCTAAAAAGTAAGCTGCCTGGCATAGGGAGACACCAACATGGAGAACAAATTTAAAAAAACAACCCTCAAGCAAGCCATACAGTGAAAGCAAACCAGAGAAAATCATAGGAATCAAAGGCAAGAATGGGAAGACTAGGAAAGTGAGAGAAAAAGATGTTAAATGCTACACTTTTTGACAAAAGGGTCACAAGAAACCTGATTGTACCAAACAGATAATCATAATCAGAGACAGAGAGGTTTATTATGAGGATGAGGATTTGATAGATTCAGAGAATGAAATGAATGAAGCATCACAGAGTGACAAAGAGTCAGAAAATTAGCTAGAGTGCTGACTCATAAAAACTGTGCACCTATAATGATCTTGACGAATCTGGATAACATAAATATGATATCAATAATGATTAATGGTGTGATGACAAAAGCAATGATCAATACTGGAGCAGCAACTTTGATAATTACAGATAAGTGTACAACAAAATTAGTTTTCAAACAGGAAGACTTGAACAGCTGTAATAAATGATCAATCAATGCATCAGGAGAGTATATTGACACAAAAGGAATGATAAATGCAGTGCAGATGAGAATAAAAAACACGACATTTGAGCAATCTGCTACCTTATTAGTTTATATTGGGCACATAATCAGAGACAGAGAGGTTTATTATGAGGATGAGGATTTGATAGATTCAGAGAATGAAATGAATGAAGCATCACAGAGTGACAAAGAGTCAGAAAATTAGCTAGAGTGCTGACTCATAAAAACTGTGCACCTATAATGATCTTGACGAATCTGGATAACATAAATATGATATCAATAATGATTAATGGTGTGATGACAAAAGCAATGATCAATACTGGAGCAGCAACTTTGATAATTACAGATAAGTGTACAACAAAATTAGTTTTCAAACAGGAAGACTTGNTCTGTTTTCACACATATGCAAAAGGATGCCAGAGAGCATCATGACACAATTTGAAATTAAATGGATGTGGATGATAAATTAAAGAAGATGATCTGAAAAGCAGTCAATATTCAAGCAATGATTGAAAATAATGCATGGATCTAAAAAGTAAGCTGCCTGGCATAGGGAGACACCAACATGGAGAACTAATTTAAAAAAACAACCCTCAAGCAAGCCATACAGTGAAAGCAAACCAGAGAAAATCATAGGAATCAAAGGCAAGAATGGGAAGACTAGGAAAGTGAGAGAAAAAGATGTTAAATGCTACACTTTTTGACAAAAGGGTCACAAGAAACCTGATTGTACCAAACAGATAATCATAATCAGAGACAGAGAGGCTTATTATGAGGATGAGGATCTGAAAGATTCAGAGAATGAAATGAATGAAGCATCACAGAGTGACAAAGAGTCAGAAAATTAGCTAGAGTGCTGACTCATAAAAACTGTGCCTCTATAATGATCTTGACGAATCTGGATAACATAAATATGATATCAATAATGATTAATGGTGTGATGACAAAAGCAATGATCAATACTGGAGCAGCAACTTTGATAATTACAGATAAGTGTACAACAAAATTAGTTTTCAAACAGGAAGACTTGAACAGCTGTAATAAATGATCAATCAATGCATCAGGAGAGTATATTGACACAAAAGGAATGATAAATGCAGTGCAGATGAGAATAAAAAACACGACATTTGAGCAATCTGCTACCTTATTAGTTTATATTGGGGAATGATTTCCTAACAAACAATGGATGTGTCATATTTTTCTGCAAATAGGACAATAAAAGTAAAGGAGGACGAAATTGAAATCAAAGAGGAAGAAGGAAGACACAAAATGATCATGTTTGAATTGCAGGAGGACATTCATCTGCAGCCACACCAATGGCGGGATGCATACAATACAGACAGAAGTCCCAATAACAGCTGACATAGTGCAATATGACAACAAGGGAATTAACATGAAGAGAGTATCAATGCTGTCCAGTGTGTACACAGTAAAGAATGGAAAGGGGAAAATACCAATTCTCAACATGACAGATCATCAACTTAAAGAAATTTCACATAAGGATATACAGAAAATATATCAAATCCAACATCAGACTCATTTGGAGAGTGATAGAGGAGAATGATAGGGTGAGTAATTTGCATGGTAGACTCAAGGACTTGCAAATGAAAACAGCATGTACTCCACATGGCTGACTCAAGGGTGAGTGGACAAGCACCATCAAAGTCATGAGTACTCCCAAAAGCTGACTCAAGTGCATAGGGATGAAAGCAAATGAAGAAGATGCAAACAGAATACCAGAAATAAGAAAAGAGGATTACCCACACCTGGAGGAGATGGAAATTACACAATTAAGAGAGATGTTGGAAAGACACAAATGAATATTCAATTATGGAGAAATAAGTGTGGGACAAGCAATAGGTGATAAGCACAAAATAGTTACAACAATGGACAAACCTATAAAGCTACCAGTCAGAAGAGTGGCAGAGCAAATGAAGGATGAATAC
>CABFPE010000348.1:47263-79057 GCA_900660155.1 Hofstenia miamia | reverse complement strand
GGACAAGCAATAGGTGATAGGCACAAAATAGTTACAACAATGGACAAACCTATAAAGCTACCAGTCAGAAGAGTGGCAGAGCAAATGAAGGATGAATACAAATGCATACTAGATGAATTAATTGACAATAACGTTATTCACCCAATTGAAAGCATGTATGCAGCACCAACAGGGTTCATGAAGCAAGGAGATTAGTATCACTTGTGCATAGACTTCCACAAGCTGAACAAAGTAATGAAGAAAGACTCATACCCTCTTCCACAAATAGAGGACATGCTATATGAGGCAAGTAAGCACACGTACTTTACAACAATAGATTTATGCAAAGTGTACTGTCAGGTGAAGATGGAAGAAGATGATATTGAAAAAACAGCATTTATAACACCATATGGATTGTATGAATGGATATACATGGCATTTGGACTATGCAATACGCCAGCAACCTTTCAAAGATACATCACAAAAGTGCTGAAGAACAAGACACACAGAATCAAAGATGGAGTCAATGTATGCATAGATGATATAATAGTGACAAGTTACATGATACAAGAGTACTTAGAGAAATTGGAAAGGACTTTGACAATATTGGAGAAAGCAGGACTCTACATTAATGGAAACAAGTGTGACATACTGAAAGAGAAAATAGTATTCTTAGGAAGAACTATTGAGAAGGGCAGAATGTGCATGAAAGACAATGCAAGGGAGATGATCTGAAGAATAGAAAGGCTGAATAATAAAAAAGACATACAAAGGATAATGGGATTCTTCAACTTTTATCCCAAATATTGCTGAAAAAACAGTAAAAATGACCAAATTGATGAGGAAATTGGTGCCATTTGTATGGACATGGCAAGAACAGGAGGAGCTGGATAACATCAAAGAAGAACTAGTTAAATTACCATTGCTGAATATGTCAGACTACAAAGAGCAATTCATCTTAGATTGTGATGCAAGTAAGGTAGCAATTGGAGCAACACTGTGGCAAGTAAAAAATGGAAAAGAGGTTCCCATACAGTTCTTTAGCCAGAAATTAAAGCCAAGCTAGGAAAACTATGGATTCACCAAAAAATTCAGGCATTTCCTGATTGGCACAGATAATAGTGGACTAGCATGGTTGAAAAAGTTTTCAGGAGATAATCCCAGAATAGTATCATGATTGATTGAACATTTAAATGAGTTCATGTTCTCAATTGAACACTGGAAAGGGACTTTACATAATAACACAGATTTTTGGATGTTACTACTGGAATACCAAATAGATTCAGTTAAAATAGATGGGGAGAAAAAGCTGTTCCAGTTCCTACCACAACCAGAGTATGAGGGATTGCCTGAGATAAATGTGGACAAGAAGGAGCAAGCAGTATTATCAAACTGATGAAAGAGGAAATATCTGAACAAGATATAGTAGAAAAGCAGAGACAATTTGCCACAACAAAAAGAAATCAGCCATGAGACAACAACATAATTATAACAGAAAAATTTATAGGCATGCACATAAGGTAGGAGACAAAGTATATGCATTCACACCAAAAAAACTCACAGACACAAACCAAGTTTGAAAATTAACAACAGCATGGTCTGGACCTTACACAGTAATACAGACACTACCAAATAATGATTACATGCTGGACAATAATAGAATATGATTTAGATAGCCTGCCTGAGGAAGAATTTGAGGACGAATTCACAGCAGAAATCAGAGATGAATGCATAGGAGAGAGAGTACTGCCCTGAAAGACAGCAAGAAATAAACATATATATGATCCTGAAATAGCAGTGCAACAATGTTAGTTAATGCATGGACAGTTTATATACAATCCTGAAAATGCAGTGTCATTTTAACTTGTTGAATTTTTTGTATTTAAACTCTTATTTGAGATTCAAGAATTTCTTTAAAAATAATTTTCAATAATTGTTAAAATAATAATTTTGAAAAAATAAATTATTTTTATTTTTGGAATGCCAAAAATAAATAATTGCAATTATTTTTTTACAATTTTCCATGCAAAACATATTTGCAAGATTTGTTTAGATATGAAAAATAGGGCTGGATGTGGTCTGGTTAACCTGGTTAAGTTAAAACCAGTTAAACCTTTTGATTGAGTTAATGCAACTCAATTTGAATTACCCTGTTAATCAGGCTGAAATCTGGTTATACTATTTCATTTTTGCTTACAAATTTATTGATTACAATGATTGTGGCAAGGTTGCAAGGGTTCCTTCTTGTGTGCATTCTAGTTTATATCTACATATTGTCATTCAAATTATTGAATTGCTTGAATGCATTCAATATTTGAAAAAAATTATTGAATTTAAGAGAAAATGAAGCATCAACACTTACATGATTGAATTTGCATTGTTGTTGCTAAAACATATGGCTATTTCAAATAGATATAATCATTCATATAGNTCCAGTCCATGCCAGTAAATCTCACTGGATAGCCTCGTTCAGTACAAAATAGGTCTTCTTTAATGGTTGGAGTAAAAATTTTACTTGTATAGTAGATAAGCAAGTCTGTTTTGTAGAGCATTCAATGTCTGTACTAGAACCCTTGATGGTTATGCAATCATAGGCATACCAGGGAAAGGTAACTGAGGTTCAATGACCTCTTGAATTTGCTCTGCTCTCCAAAACATACCAGGGAGGGGAAGAGGGGTTCAACACATTGACATGATAGTTTGATGTTCCTGTTTGGTTCATTCTCCTGTAGTTTCCACAGGTATCCAACTCATCTGTTGGATACAAATGTGGACTCCTATTTCAGTGTGCATGCTGCACTCTATGTCTGCAGTTTGATTACTGCTCTAGTAGTTTGCTGCTGCTAAACATTGCATTGATTGATCTATTCATTATTGTGAGTGCTAAATAAATACTTTAGTGATTTGATCCAATTTTTGGAGTTTTTAGTGTTTACAGTGATCACCCTATGGGGAGTCATGGTATGTAGTGGTTTTAAAACAACTTTGGATATGTTACAGAACAATCAAATTGTGATTCAGGAATATTGTCTAACTCAGACATTAAAGGTACATGTCACTATTTTTAGTAATGATTTTAAACTCTTTGTTTTTGTTAATTATAGTGTTTTCAACATCTTTTATTGTTATTTTTAGAGATTAGAAATTATGTGTTTTTAAATTGTCTAGAATATAATTATTACCTTTCAGGACTTTGGTGATTGTATGAGGACCAGTCCAGTGAGTGGCTAGTTTAAGTATTTGTTTATCATCTGATGTTTACATAGGTGAAGAATAATACAATTTGTTGCCCACCTTATGAGGTGCACTGTAAAGATTTTTGTTGTAATTTCATATTTGATGAATTGAACTGTTTTTGTTAAACATGCAGAATGTTTCATGTACGTTTTATAGTTCTTACAGTAAATTTTTGATTCAGTTGTTTGTAGCTATTGAATTATATTTTTTGTAAAGCAGAGTTAATGTTGCTGCCTTGTGGCCAAAGGTGGCTGTGAAAGATGTTACACCTGTTGTAGCAGGTTTCTTAGTAAGTTGGACTGATGAATGGTCTTGTCAGATAGGTTAGGTATAAAAGCTTGGTGGTAATTAAGGAAACCTAAGATGCATTGTAGATCTTTTTTGCTATTGGGAAGTGAGATTAAGTCAATTGTGTCTCAGGCATCTTCTTTCAAACTAATTTCATTGTGTTGAATTTGCTGACCTAAGAAATTACAGATGTTTGAAATAATTTATATTTTTTGCTGTTGATTTTTAAACTAGAGTGTTTTAATAAGTTTAATATTTTGTTTGTGAATGGTTTTTGATGCCACTAAAATATCATCAATATATATATGGCAATACCATCTTCTAAAGTGTTATTGGTTGTCTGTAGTATTTTAGTTACATATTGTTGAAAGGTAGCAGGAGCATTGCAAAGCCTGAAAGCCAAATAAAGCAACTTAAAAAGACCAAATGGTGATGAATGCTGTTCTGGTACAGGATGCACTGGTTGGCATATATGTTTATTGTGTGTTGTTTTGATGCTGTGTTCTTCACTGATGGACTTGCCAACACTGATAGTGTCAAAATAAAATTTTGATGAATGGTTTTTCAATATGGAAATCAAATGTTGGATTTGTTCCAAAGTTATATGAGGATGTGTATTTTTACTAATTTTTTAATCACAATGTTGTTGCTCTGATTTTGTGGTATTTCTAAGGATAGTAGAGGTTTTGGTTTGCTTTGTACTACAGTAACAATTGATGATTCAAAAATTTTTATATTTTATGGTGTTATTGTAACTAAATTGCGACTTTTGCTTAGGTTAGCAGTGGTGACTTTATTATCACACTTTTTAAGATGGATGCAAGAATATTGACCTTTTTATAATTTAATCCCTGTTGGTTGTTGATAATGATATCAGATGAAATTGGATTTATTAGACTTCAAAGTGATAAAACGCCAACTGAAAGGCTTGATTTTAGTGGTTTCAATTGGATATAAAGTTATAGATTGGCAATTAACAGTTTGTAGATGTGTAGTAATATTGGTGTTCTTTGGATTGATAGTTAGTGTCTTATCTTACAAATAAATTATAGAGTAATATTGCTCTAGAAAGTACTTAAAAAGAATTAACTTTTAAGGGAGTGTGTGGTTCATTGTATCTACAATAAGTGTATTGTGTGTAAACTTATTGTTGGCAAATTCTAATGATTTGATCAAAACTTTAGTGTCAAGGCAATCACTGGAAGCATTGATGAGATGATGGTTGTGCAATTTGATATTATCTTCTTGTGATGCTGATTAAATTAGCACACATATCTGCAATTATAGAAACAGAGGCACCAGTGCCTACAGTTCCCTGGATGATGACCCCATTTATGGTCATAGGTATGGTGTTTTTGCATGGCTGAGAGTTGGTGCTCTTACTTATTTAAATCTACTTCATCTTCTGTGTTAGAATGTTAGAGGTTGCTGTTGTCAGTATAATAACATCCTTGATTTGCAATTAAGTGTATTGTTTTGGTACAGTTGGGACTGTTATGCCCCTTTTGACCACATTTGTTCAAGTTTATTGCCTATGGTGTTTTATCAGATGGTTGTTCTTGTTTTGTGTTAGCATCATTAGATGTGGATTGATTTTGATAGGATGTTTTGTTGTCTTAATGGTAAAGGAAGATGAGCTGTTGCTAAATTTAATTTGGTTCAATATCTTGGAATAGTTATCAATTTGAAGTTTAGCCAAGACAGCTTTCTTGATGAATGTAGTTAGTTTGTCTTCAGGATTGCATTTTTGTTGAAATTAGTGGCAAATTGACAATGTAATATTGTACATAATGTAAGTTCTTCTGAATCTGTAAAGTCATTGAACTTGGAGGATGTATTCCTCTATGTCATCATCTTTTTGTATTTGGTGTTATTTAAAATGTTTTTATATTGATAGCACACTGTAGGTGCATAGAAATGGTCATGGAAATTCTGAATTAGTAATCCATAATTTGAGTAAATTGTGGTATCTAGCATGAGATAGTAGTTATAAGCATTCCAGTGAGAAAGCTTGGACATTGAGCAAGTGCATGCTCTTGTCACACTCATTCTAAGATTAAATTTTGCTCATAATAGAAGAACCATTACTCAAAAGTCAGAAAGGTTGCATTCTTATTTTTAGATTGCCATCAATGGCTAATGGCAGTATTTTGAACAGAATGTTTTCTTATTTTGTGTAGGGTTTTCTAAGTTTTGAAATTTGTTACTAATTAAATTCAGTTTGTTATTCAATTGTTTCTTTAAAGGATTTTCAAAATCTTGATTAGGGGAATTATCCTTTTCTGGTGAAATTTCTTTAATGGTGATTGGTGTAGAATGTGAGAAATTATTTTTAAAAATGTTAGGGACTGGTGTACACAATGTCCTAAATTTTGTTCATTTGGAATGGGTATTCTAGTGACCTTAGGAGTTGTTACATTCTGATATAATTGCAAACTGGTTAATTTTGTTTTTGTTTCTTACATTTTCTTTTTTAGTGCTGCATTTTCTGCATTTTGTGAAATCATTTGTCCATTTACTTGTATGTTTTAGACAGTACATTCATCAACTTGCTTAATTAATCTAGTATTAGATTGCAATAACTTAAATCTCTCACAATTTGTATCTCAATCTCTTTTAATAGATTACTATTTTTTCCTCTAATACATGAAACTTAAGAAAGATTGTGTGGTTTTCCTTCTCTAGTTGATTACAGTTAATTTCCAAATCATTCCTTTCTTTATTAAGTGCATTAATTTCAATGCAGAGGGCCTGGTTTCTTTGTGGATTTGGTCAAATCATCTGGAATTTTCAATCTGCATAAGGTTGAATTTTTTCCTAAGCTCTGTAAGTAGATTTTTGAGGAATGTGATTCTTTTAAGAAACTCTTCTCAAGAATGAATATCTTCAGATGTTGGTGGGGTCTGACAGGTTTTTTTTGGGAAATTGTTTAGATTTCTGACTTCTTGTGTTAGGCATTTTGTTGATTGTTGTTAAAGGGACTTCAACTGGTAAAATTGACTGACTTATTGATAAATAATAACTAAGTAGGGTTTCCTGCAATTCTAAGAAAAATTTTTTTGACTTCTTGACCACACTGAGAAAGGATATTTCCCCTTGCAGTTCAATTGTAGAAATATTGCATCTTTTCTTAACCAGGTTCAACATTTCTTGTTGGTTATATTGGAACTTCCACTGACAGCAGTATAGTTAATTATGAAAAAATACATGTACTTAGGGTCCTGTGGTGATCACCATGTAGAATCAATGAAAAATCAGCATGAATTCTTACTAATCTATATTATCAAGAGTTTTGAGTTGATGCATAGATTATTATTATATTATACTCTATCCCAATAAAAGTTAAAAGTAAACAGGAGATCATGTTAGGGAAGAATGGCTACACTTAGTCAACCTGATACAGACAACCTCTTAGAAAAGTTGTATAAGACTAGAGCCCTAATTAGATTAAGAAGTAAGAACCTCTAACTCTTGGGTGCAAGTGGTGAATCTAAGTGCTAAGTAAAATAACCTAAGTTCAGTGCATTTTTCATCTTGTGCAATTTAGGTGAATGTATTAATAATAAATTTCATTATAAAGGAATAGCAGTGCAAGTGCCCTAACCCCATACACCTAACCTAGTTAAAGGGACATGCCAGTCAATTCATCCAGTGTCTGGGTGCCCTATAAAAATGCATTTGGAGAATAAGAAACACATATTTTAATAAAAGAATAAGTCAAAGAAAAACTAAGTAAAAGAAATTTACAAGAAATTGACAAGAAATAAATGAACATTTCTTGGATATTTATACAAAAGTTAACCAGTATCAGTAAATAAATCATATTATAGAAAATATGGGCAAACAGCTAACTGGTACAAAATTTGTTTCTGCTTTTTTTTACTGTGATTCAAAATTAGCAGAAATTTAAACTAAAATATAAATAGCACAGTTTCATTTCACCAACTTACAATTGAAATAAATTCTTAAGATTAATATTGAAATTGGAATAACATAAATAATGAAAGTTCCAGGAATGTCATTATGCCACACTATTAGCCAAATCACTAAGAATAATAACAAGTCTAATCTTGTGAAATTTACCTAATTTTAAGCTAGTGAAAGTTTATCCAGTAATTTTGTATCAGATAACTCTTCTTCCTTGATAAAGTGAATAATTAAAATGTTTTCCAGCAACAGAATAAATTGCAATTGCAAAACCAAATTATCTTTGTAGGTAATATGTTTATGTAAATTCATAAGCCTAAATTTGTTATTGAAACAAGTATGTACTGTACTGTGGAAGTAAGAGTGGTTGAGGTATTCATTCATAGAGTGTGGATAGTAAATGAGAGTATTGACAGCTTAGCATTTTCAGCATCAATTAGAAACACTATAGTAAAAAAACTAATAGAATGATGTGATGTATTCATTTGCTTCTTTATTTCAGTTTTTGTTTCAGGAGAAATTTTGGATTCTACAATATAGCAGGCCTTCTGAGTTGTAATAATGAAATACAGGTGAAGTGTTTTGTTACAAATAACAGAGACTCTAGCACAATGTTCTTGTAAACATTCTCTAGATCATGAACTGGAGCATTGACTGGAAGTAGAAGAAAGGGGGGAATGTGAGTGGTGACGTTTTTTCTATTGAGGTAGAACAAGTGGTTGTAGCACTGATTCCTTTTGTATTTTAGAAAGACAAGTCTGTTTTGTACAATGTTCAATATCCATATTGGACCCCTCTATGATTATGCTATCCAAGTTGTGTGACTGATAGGTAACCAAGGTTGAATGACCACTCAAATTTGCTCCACTCTCCAAATTATGCCAGGGACAGCAAGAGGGGTTCAAAATGTTGACATGATAGTCAATTGGTCATGATTGAGTCATTTCTCCCATAAAAGGATCTTAGTTTTCATGGGTATCCAACTTGTCCACCAGATATAAGTCTTTACTCCTATTAATGTGTGGTTGCTGTACTCTATGTCTACTGTTTTACTGCTGGACTAGTTGATTGCTGCTGCTTGATGTCACATAGTATGTTCTCTTCATTTTTGATTTCACTAAACAAACAATTCAATTTGTTGCTCAAATGTTTAGAACTGTTTATTTTCACAGTGTATACCCTGTGGGGAGGCACAGTATGTAGTTGTTTAAAGACAACTTTATGGGTATGTTGTAGAACTATCAAATTGTTTCTCAGGATTGCTGTCTAGCTTGTACATATCAAGATATGTGTCATTGTTTCTGGTAATGATTTTAAATTCTTTGGTTTTATCAATTGTCTTTATTAAGATTGGAAATTGTGTGTTATGTCTAAAACATAATTATTACATTTTAGTACTTTAGTAATCATATGAGGACCAATCCAGTGTGTAGCTAATTTGCAAGTTTTCTTTTCATTGGATATTTGGATTGGTGTAAATAAATATACTTTGTTGCCAACTTTGTGTAGCTGGCTATAAAGGTTTTTGTAGTAGTTTCATGTTTGATGAACCACACATTTTTGTTGAACATGCAAATAGTTTCATGTCTATTCTGTAGGTCTTTTAGTAAATTTTTTATGTAATTATTTGTTACTATTGTGTTTTATTTTTTATATAGCATACTTAGTGGTGTTGAAGCTTCATGTCCAAAAATTAAATTAAAAGGTGTGATCCCTGTGGTAGCATAAACTGATGTATTACAGAAGTACTCAATGTAATGCAATACAGATTTCTAGTGTTGTCCACTGATGTGGGCAGTTCCAGTGCAAATGAGTTTTAGTAGTGTTTTATTTAGCTGTTCTACAGTGTCATTACTTTGTTGATGATATGGAGTGGCATGCTCATGAAGAATTTCCAATAGGATTAATAGCTCTTATATCAATAATCTTTCTAATTGTGTTCTGTGATCTATTACTTTGGTGGACATTGGACCAAATTGTAATATCCAGTTGTGTAAAATTGTTGATGCTATGGTTTGTGCTGTCTGATTAATAATAGGGATCATACATGAATACTTAGTGAAATTATCAACAATGACAAGGACATATGGGTAGTGATTGGCATTCTTTGAAAGTTGTTTGATGTCAACATGGAAAATTTCATTTGGTGAGCATAATGTGATTTTCTGAAGTTCAGTACACTGCAATGGAAATTGCACAGGATTACTAATGACAAATGTTTTGAA
This sequence comes from Hofstenia miamia, assembly GCA_900660155.1. Lineage (NCBI taxonomy): Eukaryota > Metazoa > Xenacoelomorpha > Acoela > Hofsteniidae > Hofstenia > Hofstenia miamia. Next base: position 69,401 of record CABFPE010000348.1, on the reverse strand, counting down.
TTTATTGATGACATCATTAGCAATAAGGCAAAGGCTGGAACAAATAAATTGTGTATTTAATGTACATTCAGTTTGGATGACAACAATGTGTCCACATTCATGAAATTTTTGTGTTATTTCTTTTTTTAAATTCACATAGTGCTATAATATTGTGATGTTTATCAGTGGCAAAGAGAAGACCATTTGCAGTTAGTTCCCAATTATAAGAGTTAAAGTGTTTAGATGTTGTTTTATTTAAATGTAAATTGGGTTGTTTAATTTTGTTTATGCTTTGTATCAATTGCATGTCATTTTTTTGATGTTTAATTTTCTTGTCCTTAGATATTTCCTCTTTAACTTAAATGGGTAATGGTTGTCCTTGTCTATCAGTTTTGACAACTGGGAGCTTGTCATATGCTGACTTTGAAATAAATTGAAATGGCACTTTATTGTAAATTTGTTTTGTGTCATCACAATGGTAATGTGGAAGAGCTGTCATTAAATTGGCATTGGTTAAATTGTTAAATATTCAATCCAACATGCTATTATGTTTGAGCAATTTCCTGCAATTTTTTAAGTCAGCTGAAGCTGGAATTATAAGTACAGACAGTGAAATGTGATTGTCAAAAAGAAAGTACTGACATTGCCTAAGGCTTTCAATTAAGGCAAGTATTTCAACTTTTGTTGGACCATAATTGAGTTCATTAGGTTTGAGTTTTTGACTGAAAAATTGTATGGTTGACTCAATGCCATTTTTAAATTGACTTAATGTTGCACCTATAGTTATGGAGTTAGCATCACAGTCAACAATGAACTCTTTGGAGAAATCTGGTGTGCTTAAACTCAGTAATTTTTTTATTTCAGTTCTTAAATCATCTAATTTGATTCTAAGACCAATCAAAGGCTATTTCATTTTTTTTTAAATTCAACATATTAATTGTTTTATTGGAAATGTTTGGTATAAAAGCTTAGTAGTAATTGAAAAAACCTTGGATTCTTTGTAAATCCATTTTGTTAATAGGAGGTGTAATTTTATCTATTATGATTTAGGCATGCTTTTTAAACTGATTTTGTTGTGTTGTATTTGGTGACCTAAACAAATTACAGATGTTTGTAAAATTTTATATTTTTGGCTATTAATTTTTAAACCTGATTGTTTTAATAGGTTTAATATTTTATCTAGCTTGTTAATATGTTTTTTAATAGTTTTTGATGCGAATAATATATAATCTATATATGCAGCAATTTCATTTTCTAGATTGTTATAAGTGGTTTTTAGTATTTTAGTTATGCATTGTTGGAAAGTGGCAGGGGTGTTACAAAGCCCAAAGGCCATATAAAGCCATTCAAAGAGCCCATATGCTGTTTTTTTGTTATTGGATTTATGCATTGGAATTTGCCAATTAGCCTTACATAGAGGAATTGTTATAAAGAATGAATTTTGGAATGCTGTATACAATAATTTGTTGATTTGTAGTAACAGGTAGGCATCTTTTTTTGTTATATAATTAAGTTTTCTAAAATCTATACAAAGGCAGTATTTATTATTTCATTTGTTAAAGACTATTGGTGATGCATAAGGACTTTTGGATGGTTGAATAATACTGTTATTTAGCAAGTCTGTAATAATTTTATTGTATTACTGTTTTAGTTGCTCTGGTACAGGATGTACAGTTTGACATACTGGTTTATTGTGTGTTGTTTTGATGGCATAATCCTCTCTGATTACCTTACCAACACTAATGGTGTTAATACTTTTCTAGGAAATCTTTACTGAGAATTAGTTCATAAGACAATGCATGATTTGTCATATCTACAATAAGTGCATTGTGACAACAGTTTTTGTTCACAGTGGTAAATTCTACAGACTTGATCAAAACTTTCATTTGAAGGTAATTGCCTGAAGTGATTATTAAACAATAGTTATGTGACTCAATGTTATCTCTTGTAATGCTGATTTGATTAGTGCACATGCCCTCAATTTGTACTTATGTGTTCATTATTTGATGTTTGTTATTAAACATTGATTAATAAATCTAGTGAATCACAAAAAAAAATTTAGAAACAGACACACCAGTATCTACTGTGGCCTGGATGAAAATCCTGCTTATCATTATTGGTATGGTATTTTTATTCAAGATTATTGTTACTAGGATACTGTGTGCAGTTTGGTTTGACACTCTTATTTGTTTAAATCATCTTCATATTCTGAGTTGGAGTCATAGATGTCACTGTAATCTGTTTTGTAACAGCCTTCATCAGCAATAGGGTGAATGGTTTTAGTGCAGTTGGGCCTGTTGTGTCCTTTTTGTCTGCATTTTTTGCAGTAAACTTTGTTTAGGTTGATTACATTTGTTTTTTTTCAGTGGGTTGTTGTTTCTGTTTTATTTTGGAATCACTTATTCTTGATTGGTTTTTAGAAAGATTTTTGATATTTTCATAAGCAAAATTAGATGAATTGCTTCCAAACTCAATTTGGTTGGATAATTAGAGTAATTATCAATTTGCAGTTTGGGTTCTACAGCCTTCTTAATAAATGTAAACAACTTGCTTTCTGAGCTGCATTTTTTTTCAAATCAGTGAGGGATGGATAGGGGCATACCATAAGTAATACATGTGAAAAGATTGTGCGATGAGAATTCTGATGATGTTTTGCTCAATCTATGCAGTCGCTTGATTTGAAGAATGTACTCTTCAATACAATCATTAACTTTGTATTTTGTGTTATTTAAAATAATCTTATATTGGATATGTGCTGTGGGAGTGTGGAAGTGACCATGGAAATTCTGTATTAACAGTTGGTAGTCTGATTTAATCATTGTATCAAGTGTTAAATAATAATTGTATGCTTTCTAGTGAGAAAACTGGGAAAATGTGCAAGTCTGTAGTCTTGACCCCTCATTGTACAATAAGGTTTTGTTCATAGGAGAAAAGCCATTTTTTAAAAGTTGGAGATGTTCTGTCAATTTTCCAGAAAATTTTCTCAGTGGCATCTATATTTTTAAATTGTCATCAATGGCTACTGTTAATTAAATCTAGTTAGTCATTAAATTGTGATATTATTTGTTTTTCAAATTTGTGATCAGGGGCATGAGCCTTTTTTGGTGAGTTATCATCAATGGTAATCAGAGTTTATGGTAAGAAATGGTTTTTAATGATGGTATGGGTCTGATTTACACAATGTCTTACATTTTGAATAATTGGATCTGCTATTTTAGCAATATTAGGACTTGATGTAGCTATCTTATTCTGATATACCTGTAAGTTAGTTAGCTGAGCTTTTGTCTCCTGTATTTATTTATGTAAAGAAGCCCTAACTCATGTGTGCAAGTAGTGAACCTAAGTGCTTAGTTACAATACCTAAGCTCAGTGCATTTCTCATCTCATGCAATTTAAGTGAAAGTAATAATAAAATTTTTATTATGAATGAAAAGCAGTACAACAGCTCTAACCATACACCTAACTTAAGTTAAAGGAAAGCAAACCAGCCAAGTCCTGTCACGTCTGGGTGCACTTTAACTATGCAGTTGTAATTCTTAAAACACATAATTTAATAAAGTATTAAGTCAAAGATAAAAAGAAAAAACGAATTTACTGAGACTAAATGGAAGAACAAATCACTCATATATATTCAAAACTAAACTGGTATTCATAAACAAAACATACAAATGAAAAATATAACAAGATAAATGACCAATTTCATTTCTGCTTTATTATATGAAAACATACAATTCTTTTAAAATGAAGCTGCATTATTCATCCTACAGCCTGTAGTTGAAGTGAAACATGCTTTAAGTGTGTCAACATCATTGAACAATCATGCATGATGTATTAACTAGAAAAATGAATAGCACTGTCTCACTGTACACTTTGTAAACATTACCTTTATTTTAGAAATTTATTTTATTTTGCTAATTATTTATTGTAATTTTTTTGTAAATTTCTTTTTCATGTAAATAATTTATTTTATTAATGTATTTTTGAATTTTTTTATTGTTAGGATTAGAATTATGGTGTTTCATTCTATCAAACCATTGTTAAAATTTATCAGATGCAATTTTGTTATTGAAGTATGAATTTATCCTGTTAAAGGACTGTATATTTATTGATAATGACAAGTCAATATGTGTTCTCTAAAATACCAAATTAGTTACCTGTTGAGAAGGAGTTAATGTTTTTCAATGCTATAAAATAAGAAATTGACTTTTTTACAGTTTCTTTACACAATGCATTGATAATAGTTGTAGTGTTTTTCCTTAACAAATCAAGTCTCCAGGAAATTTTTATTGAATGTTGTTCATATTAAACATTACAAGCAGTCAATTTTCTAAAAATTCATGTAAACATACAAAATAATATTCTTTTATTTAAATGTTAAAATAACTTACACCACACTGGAGAAATTCTGTAAAAAGTAAATATTGTGCTACATTTTGTAACTCAAAAAATAAATAATATTGATAGAGTTAAAACAATTCATTTAATTAAGAACACTAATGCATAGCTATAAATATTAAATTTGGAGTTTTTGTTAATATCAAATGAAATAATACTGATTTTAGACATTTCTTCATTCTCTGTGAATGTTCAGTGTGATATAGGGTGTGATATAGGACTAGCAGTCCAGTGAACTCTATCACTTGACCTTGCTCAGTACAAAACTTTACATTTACTCTAACAATATATGACCTTGACACTGGTCTATACATTGGATTTTGTTTTTCATGATGAATGATTGGCATGGTAATGACTTTTCAATATGTGTTAGCATTAGAGGGTATTTATCTAATAAGAGTAATCAGGTGCTGCCAACAAATTGAGGTTCTACAATATTTGGTGGAAACCATTAAATCATGATTTCCTGTATATATGTTGAGTTCATAGCTGAAATCAATTGTTGTGTTTGGATATAACTTTCAAAAAATCATAGCATATTTATTGCCTGGTTTAAAGCCACTTCATATTCTGATTTGTTTGTTGCACTTAATTGTCTACCAACCAATTTAAATTGTATTGAAACACATTTGGGCTTAAGAATAGACTTTATATCTTTATACAAATCATCAAAGCTATGCACATGCTTGGAAAAAACCACAACGGAATTTTGGTTCCATTCTTCCTCTTGAATGCCCACCACTCTGTCTTAAGATTAAATAATTTTGACAAGTACTTGATATCAATAACTGCTCAATCTCACTAGTTTACATTATAAAACTTCTCCACATCTTTCAGACACAACTTACAAGAACCGTTATTTTTGGGTCAATCTATACATTTCCCGTGAATCAAGTGAACCATCCAGTTTAAAGCAGGTGAATTTATTAAGTAAAAGTGAAAACTATTTATTAGTGTAGGCATTGTTGTTGGGTAAAATCATTATTTTTATTACATCACACAAGAAATGATTATCAAATTATTAAAACACAACCATATTTTATTGATAGAAATCTTATTGATTTCCAGAAATTACTGCTTTGTTTGAAATAAAAATGCAAGAATATTAGCAACCAAATTATTAAACATAATCACACTAATCACGAATGTACATCATTAGTAAATAGTATCACTTAGGGTTAATGGATAAATATAAAGAATTTCCTTATTATAAACAATAGCAACAAGCATACAAAAATGCCAAATTTAAACTTAATTTTCAATTTCAGAATTGCAGTTTTTAATCAGTATTTGTTCAATATTTTAAAATACTTTTTGATCAATTTTAAGTACTCATATTGGCATTAATTTCAAGGTTTAGGAATAATTATGAATAAATTATTTTGAAATTTCATTTTGGAAATATATTTTATAATTTTTGCAAGCAGAAAATTCCAAAAAGCTCTTCACAATGAATTTTATATATTTATGAGATCAAAGAAGCATAATAAGGAATAATATTTTACTTGCAAGCATTAGCTCATTTATAATTTATGACTAAAAGTAAATCTGATGTCCCTAGTGGCCCATCATGGATACACTAGAGGCTAGGAATGGCTGCAATTGCTAATACCGCAACTACTTCTCCACCAGTGGTCTACTTGTGGATATGAGTGTATGCAATTGTCAATACTGTCACTTATTCTCCACCAGTGGTACACTAATGGGAACAGGTAGCCGCCCATGCCACTAATTCCCCACCAGTTGACCACTGGTGGTGGCTACATGGGTAAGTTGGTCTGATTTTGATTACTTATTTACATTATCACTGATTCATTTTGTTATAAAAACTTACAATATCGAATATTTTGTCTTTAAGCTATTAACATTTGTAGTTCTTGATGAAAATTACTTTCATTCTAAAAAATAATTGGTTTTGGTGCTCTGTAGCCTTAGAGATTGAAATTTTTTAGCAGTCTCACCTGGATTCTTATTGACTGACTGTTATTACATTATTATTCAATAAAAAATACTGCATTACTCTACTTATTCTTGGGCCAATCAAGTTCAAAATATGTAGTACTCTTCAAAACTGATCAGTTCTTCTCTAAATTTTATAAACAATGTTGAAAGGTGAAATATTCTATCCTCAAAAAGTAATATTGTCCAACTACATTACAAAATGTTTATATATATTATATATATACAATATATATATGTATATATATATATATATATGTATATACATATATATATATATATACAAATGTAATAAAATGGCTTTATTAATGTCCAATGTGTTTGGTGTATTCATTGCATAGTGTCAATAAAATTGCAAACTCTTTGACGTTAAAACTACGCATCAAGTAAACAATTAGAAATTTAGATATTTTATGTTATACCTTAGCTTATATAACATTGCAATAAATATGAATTTATTAATGCCTTGCTGCAAAATATCAACAGCTTTGACTGATTTTATTGGGCCATATGATTTGTTTTCATACAGTAATGCATTCATTTTATTGCACTTATATTTTATAATTGTGAAACTATGTTTGGGATAATTTTGTTATCTTAAAAACAGCTACAATAGGATTTTGAGCACAAATCAAATACGAAAAACCTGAATTATTGTAGTGATTTTGTCTGTGGATTGTGGGAAAAATTCTAACTTTGCTTACTTAGATTTTTCAAAAAAATATCAATAGTCTAAGTTTGGAGCAACTTTGTTACTCCAAAAAAATCCATTAAAACTCTTGTTTTATAATAGTTTCAAGTTTGTCATAGTAATGCCATGCTTGAAAAATATTGCTGATATGATTTTATGAATATTTTATTAATAATGATTTAGTTTGAAAGACAAAAATGCATGTGTGTTTTTAAATTTTGACTAATTTTTATTTTTGTATGCTGTGATTTTTACATATTTTAGTTACTATGTCCAGTTTTAAGACTCCAGGAATTAGAATTTAGAACACTTAAAAAGTAATATGGTAGATAACATTGAAAATCACAATGAAGTCTGAAATCTTAAATATAATTGAGATTTCTCAATTTTGCAGAAAGTATTGATGCAACAGTGGGTGACGTAGATGAAGAAACTTTGAATCTACAACATTCTACTAACAATTAGCAAGATGAAGTGCAATTTGGTACATTAACTTCTTAACATACAGTATTATCACGAAAATTTTTATTTAGCAATAGCTAGTAATATATTAAAATTTTTATTTAGCAATAGCTAGTAATATATTTAATGAATGAAAATTTTCGTTCATTTGCTCTCTGAGGTAACTGTCACTTATTACAGTCCCACAATATCTCATTTGTGCTAAATTTACTGCTTCCTATGAGCTCCCTATTGCTAGAGAGAGAATTAGTTCTCATTTTCCTCAATCAATAGAGGTAGACTTTTTTATGTTTCACATTAAAACCTACACCATCAGCTGACTGTCAAACTGTTTTCTTGAACTTCATACATTTACCCTTTATTCACAATAGACAAATTAATTGTCTTTCTCATATTCTTTTATTTTCTTATTCAACTTGCAGTGGTAAAGGATTAGTACTTATTTCATAACTCTTCATTTGTTTTTATATAGAAAAAATGTGTAAAACATGAGATAATTTGGGATAAACATAATTGATCTAAAGCAATTTGTATAATTCTTCTTTGGTATATACAGATTCAAAATAAATAATAAAATATGGTTTTTTGCATGGAATTTGAAAAAAAGTGTGTATCTTAAGAGATTAAGCAGTATTATACCATTGCTGAGCAACTATTAGAAAATAATAAAGGTGTTTACAATTGATTGAATATGTTATAGTTGGGCTTGGGGTTGGCCGCCTCACAAACTGTTTGTGGGCTACCCATTGACAGTGGTTACTGCTTGAATAGTTGCCCCACGTGCAGTGAAAGCCAAAAAATATTGACACTATTCACCATTACAAAACTCATGTGCCCAATATACTTTTTAAGATTTTTGAACATTAAATTTTTATAAAGCAAACATTGATGAAAATGAATGCAAAGTCTATCAAAATCTAATGAAAAAAATGTATGTAGTACCAAAATTGAATAGAATAAGAAATTAAGAACTATATGAATGATTATATCTATTTGAAATAGCCATATGTTTTAGCAACAACAATGCAAATTCAATCATGTAAGTGTTGATGCTTCATTTTCTCTTAAATTCAATAATTTTTTTCAAATATTGAATGCATTCAAGCAATTCAATAATTTGAATGACAATATGTAGATATAAACTAGAATGCACACAAGAAGGAACCCTTGCAACCTTGCCACAATCATTGTAATCAATAAATTTGTAAGCAAAAATGAAATAGTATAACCAGATTTCAGCCTGATTAACAGGGTAATTCAAATTGAGTTGCATTAACTCAATCAAAAGGTTTAACTGGTTTTAACTTAACCAGGTTAACCAGACCACATCCAGCCCTATTTTTCATATCTAAACAAATCTTGCAAATATGTTTTGCATGGAAAATTGTAAAAAAATAATTGCAATTATTTATTTTTGGCATTCCAAAAATAAAAATAATTTATTTTTTCAAAATTATTATTTTAACAATTATTGAAATTTATTTTTCAAAAAATTCTTGAATCTCAAATAAGAGTTTAAATACAAAAAATTCAACAAGTTAAAATGACACTGCATTTTCAGGATTGTATATAAACTGTCCATGCATTAACTAACATTGTTGCACTGCTATTTCAGGGTTATATATATGTTTATTTCTTGCTGTCTTTCAGGGCAGTACTCTCTCTCCTATGCATTCATCTCTGATTTCTGCTGTGAATTCTTCCTCAAATTCTTCCTCAGGCAGGCTATCTAAATCATACATGTCATATATTAATTTGGCTTATTAGGATGTTGGCGTTCTCATCTATCTTCATCTCTTCAATGTCCAGTGTTGCTCTCTTGAGGTTTTGAAAATGTAATATTCTATTATTGTCCAGCATGTAATCATTATTTGGTAGTGCTGTATTACTGTGTAAGGTCCAGACCATGCTGTTGTTAATTTTCAAACTTGGTTTGTGTCTGTGAGTTTTGTTGGTGTGAATGCATATACTTTGTCTCCTACCTTATGTGCATGCCTATAAATTTTTCTGTTATAATTATGTTGTTATCTCATGGCTGATTTTTTTTTCTTGTGGCAAATTGTCTCTGCTTTTCTACTATATCTTGTTCAGATATTTCCTCTTTCATCAGTTTGATAATACTGCTTGCTCCTTCTTGTCCACATTTATCTCAGGCAATCCCTCATACTCTGGTTGTGGTAGGAACTGGAACAGCTTTTTCTCCCCATCTATTTTAACTGAATCTATTTGGTATTCCAGTAGTAACATCCAAAAATCTGTGTTATTGCCATGTCCATGCAAATGGCAACAATTTCCTCATCAATTTGGTCATTTTTACTGTTTTTTCAGCAATATTTGGGATAAAAGTTGAAGAATCCCATTATCCTTTGTATGTCTTTTTTATTATTCAGCCTTTCTATTCTTCAGATCATCTCCCTTGCATTGTCTTTTGTGCATATTCTGCCCTTCTCAATAGTTCTTCCTAAGAATACTATTTTCTCTTTCAGTATGTCACACTTGTTTCCATTAATGTAGAGTCCTGCTTTCTCCAATATTGTCAAAGTCCTTTCCAATTTCTCTAAGTACTCTTGTATCATGTAACTTGTCACTATTATATCATCTATGCATACATTGACTCCATCTTTGATTCTGTGTGTCTTGTTCTTCAGCACTTTTGTGATGTATCTTTGAAAGGTTGCTGGCGTATTGCATAGTCCAAATGCCATGTATATCCATTCATACAATCCATATGGTGTTATAAATGCTGTTTTTTCAATATCATCTTCTTCCATCTTCACCTGACAGTACACTTTGCATAAATCTATTGTTGTAAAGTACGTGTGCTTACTTGCCTCATATAGCATGTCCTCTATTTGTGGAAGAGGGTATGAGTCTTTCTTCATTACTTTGTTCAGCTTGTGGAAGTCTATGCACAAGTGATACTAATCTCCTTGCTTCATGAACCCTGTTGGTGCTGCATACATGCTTTCAATTGGGTGAATAAGGTTATTGTCAATTAATTCATCTAGTATGCATTTGTATTCATCCTTCATTTGCTCTGCCACTCTTCTGACTGGTAGCTTTATAGGTTTGTCCATTGTTGTAACTATTTTGTGCTTATCACCTATTGCTTGTCCCACACTTATTTCTCCATAATTGAATATTCATTTGTGTCTTTCCAACATCTCTCTTAATTGTGTAATTTCCATCTCCACCAGGTGTGGGTAATCCTCTTTTCTTATTTCTGGTATTCTGTTTGCATCTTCTTCATTTGCTTTCATCCCTATGCACTTGAGTCAGCTTTTGGGAGTACTCATGACTTTGATGGTGCTTGTCCACTCACCCTTGAGTCAGCCATGTGGAGTACATGCTGTTTTCATTTGCAAGTCCTTGAGTCTACCATGCAAATTACTCACCCTATCATTCTCCTCTATCACTCTCCAAATGAGTCTGATGTTGGATTTGATATATTTTCTGTATATCCTTATGTGAAATTTCTTTAAGTTGATGATCTGTCATGTTGAGAATTTATATTTTCCCCTTTCCATTCTTTACTGTGTACACACTGGACAGCATTGATACTCTCTTCATGTTAATTCCCTTGTTGTCATATTGCAATATGTCAGCTGTTATTGGGACTTCTGGTCTGTATTGTATGCATCCGCCATTGGTGTGGCTGCAGATGAATGTCCTCCTGCAATTCAAACATGATCATTTTGTGTCTTCCTTCTTCCTCTTTGATTTCAATTTCGTCCTCCTTTACTTTTATTGTCCTATTTGCAGAAAAATATGACACATCCATTGTTTGTTAGGAAATCATTCCCCAATATAAACTAATATGGTAGCAGATTGCTCAAATGTCGTGTTTTTTATTCTCATCTGCACTGCATTTATCATTCCTTTTGTGTCAATATACTCTCCTGATGCATTGATTGATCATTTATTACAGCTGTTCAAGTCTTCCTGTTTGAAAACTAATTTTGTTGTACACTTGTCTGTAATTATCAAAGTTGCTGCTCCAGTATTGATCATTGCTTTTGTCATCACATCATTAATCATTATTGATATCATATTTATGTTATCCAGATTCGTCAAGATCATTATAGAGGCACAGTTTTTATGAGTCAGCACTCTAGCTAATTTTCTGACTCTTTGTCACTCTGTGATGCTTCATTCATTTCATTCTCTGAATCTTTCAGATCCTCATCCTCATAATAAGCCTCTCTGTCTCTGATTATGTTTATCTGTTTGGTACAATCAGGTTTCTTGCATAAATAAAAATACGGGGTTTGTTAGTAAGTTTGAAATAAAAATAATAATATGTGGATTAAATTCATTTTGGATAAAAGTAAAATTGTGACGCTGGATTTGCATACCCCACACAACATTGTTGTGGGTGTACACAACAAACTGAAAATTCCACACAGCCGACAAAGGCCAGCCTGATAAAAGTTCATTAATAAGTTGAGTAACTAAGCATAAAATATTAATTTTTTGAAAGTAATATTGAGTATATAAGTATGCAAAAGCATGACTAAATTTCTACTGAAGGTATGAAGCATCAATGTCAAGGGTAACCTAAGGCTCAAACAACACACAGTATTTGCTCTATGATTTTACAAAAAGGAATAAACTTATTAAATCTAGAAAAATATGAGAAATTTTTGTAAAAAACGTCGTCTTACTACATGTTTAAATGATATTTCCAACAAAAAACTAAGATTAGTAATTTTCAATAAATGCCTGGAATTTCATAATAACTCCTCTTTGCATGTCAAATCCCAATAATAGCGTCTACCTCTATATCTAAATATTTTGCTTTTTCAGCTTTTATTTGATTCCTTCATCAAGATAAGATATTCTTTATTCAGATAAATATTGACAATTAAGAATTGGCAATTTATCTGAATAGCGTCATAAAATATACAATACATACATACAAATACAAGACGTTTATCTGAATTTTGGTAATATTCAAATGCACCAGCTTATAACCTAAGGCTTCAATATTTTATTCTAGATTAAGAGCAGATAAAAATATTAGTGTGAAAGAAAAAATCACAAGATTCATTAGAAGATTATTTTTGAAAATAATAAAATAAAGAGTATTTCTTTGAAGTAATTGTTGTAACTGCTATTCCTTTGTAACAAAAGTCATTACTAGTATAATTGCACTTGGAGCTATTTACTACGGTCATTAATTATTTAAAAAATTCAAATTTTCGGCCGATTCTGCACCATAAGTCCTCATCTTTTAGTATTGGGTCAGGTCAGGATTTTTAGATCAATTCTATCAGGATTGATCAGGTCAGGTCAGGTTTGAATTGTCAAAACAGGATCGCAATCAGATTTGACAATATCCATGTATTTTGATCATTTCGATTTTATTAAATGGAAAAGTCAGCATCGTTGTGGTATTTTACTTAACAGCTTTCCTTTCCTTCCTTCATTACTTAAAAATGATAACAATATATAATTACTGTATTCTGTCAATGAAAACATCAATCACAAAAGTACCTTGTGGATCTATAATTAGGTTTGATGTAATCATAAGGTTAACCTGTTTACCCAGTGACAATTTTATCTCTATTTTCCTCTAATTGTAGTATCATAATTGGTATTTATCAAATGCCAACGTAAATAAATTCAATATGTTACTATGTTTGCATGACTATAAATTTGACAAATAATTTTTTATTGGAATGATTTTTTAGAATATGTTAATAACTAATACTTATATTTGCAATCAGGCACATTGAATTAGAAAAGGGAACATTTAAATCAAGACGAGGACAAAGTTACATTTATGACATCTCTTCATCTCTGAGCATCAGGATTGAACAGGTTTTAATTAGGTCAATTTTGATTCTGAACTAAATCAGGTCTGAAATGCAGGTGAGCGTTTCATTATCACCTATTATAATTATATGCAAATTAGAATTGAGAACTTTTGGGATTCTTTAAAAACAAAAGTATATCAGGGGGATAGGAGGCTCAGTCAATGCCACAATTGAAGAGGGAATCATTGGAAAAATGCGAATTTAGACAAATGTGAAATCTTTGGTTGTACTTTTGGAAACAAAGCCCATTCGTGGCATTGAAACATCACTCAAAACTGGAATTCTTGGTGTGAGATTTGAAGACTCTAAGGGACGAAGTAAGCACGTTGAGAAAGTGCTATCACAATTTTTGCAGAGGACCCGGAAAGCTCTATTAAGAAAAAATTCTCAGCTAAGGGGCATGATGATGATGAGGACATATGAACGCTCTTTGATAAAATGCAAAGCTTGCCATGCACCCCTAGACTTTACAAAGTAGCAATTATCCTATAGTTCAAGGAAACGTTGCAACAACTGGAAGGGTTCGGAATAATTTCTACGGTAGATGAAACCTATGAACTAGTGATTTAGGTTAAATTTGATAAAGAGACCTCAAATAAAGAATCGTTAGAAAATATCACTAGCCACCTTCAAACCCAAGGCCACGAGAATTCTTTGATGGAAAGAGCTATTTTACAGAAGTAGACTTCTCTAATTATTAAGGGTACATATCGATATCTAAACCATCAGCAAGGTTATGCATGCTTAATACGCCATTTGGTCGATACCACTGGAATAGATTACCCTTTGGATTATCATCTGCTGCAGCATGGCTTACTTAATATAAGCTATGGCTGCAGATAAATTGCAATCAATGATTGACAAAAATTTCGGAGATATATTAAATTTTATAGCCATTCATTTCGATATCTGTATCACTACATCTACAAAAGAACAAAACATGTCGACTTTTAACCTTTTCTGTTCCATTCTAGATCTAGACATAAAGATTTTAACTTCAACTAATGGCAGATGAAATAAAATACAAAGGATTCATTGTGAACAAAGATGGATCAACTAGATTTAAAAACAATAGAAGCAATAAATATTTCTGAAAATAAACTTATAAAGTATCCTTGAAAGATTAATCGTTGTGAAAAATTTTACAGTTCATTCCAAGATATTCTGACATTACCACTCCCTTGAGAAAGCTTCTAAAGAAGAATAGCAATTTCTAAAGAATAGACAACAGCAGTCAGTTTTGATTGTGTCATTCAATGCTTTACATCCATTCATTAGAAGAGATAAAGAGATAGATTTAATTAACATAGAAAAGATCAAGCATGAAATGCATATTCATGATGATTTAATCATGTGACAGCAACGAGTGTATATTCCGAAATCATGCAGAAAACAAATTCTCATCGCTTAGCAGACTTTATTTGACCCCTATGCAACCAGTTTAAGATGTAAAACTGACAGGAACAGTGCCATTCACGCCGGTTTATACCTATTGTGCAACCTAATAGATGTGTCCATGTAAAAGACTTTCAATATTTCCTAAGAGGCTTTGACAAAATCCATCAAAAATGTGGGCATATCGATTTTTACTTAAAAGCTACACTACATGTAATAGAAATAGGTTTATGAGGATTTGCGTTTATGAAAATAAAAATTTTACACTTGAAATGAAGCTTGAAAACTAATAAAAATTTGAACAGTTTTAGGTCGTAAAAACATTCAAGAGTAAATAGCAGCTGAGAAGTTTGACACATCCTACTAGAAGAGTATGTTTGGTTTTAGCCGAAAAAAATTTTAAAAATATTTATTTGTGTACTTACTTATTTTTCAATGCTAATTGAGGTTAATTAATACAGCCATGTAAACCATGGTGTTTTATATTGTTACATTTAGCTGTATATATATATATATATATATATATATATATAACCATAATATACATGTAAATTAACTAAGCCATACAAAGCATTCACAATCTAAGTTCACTGATAAATAAACAACTTTTGCAAAACATTTATACATAGAAATATCAAAGTTCATATTTTATTAGAAATCTAGGTATACTATTGTTTGAAATTCACGTTCTTCAGTGTTGTGTATCACCATATGTATTTTTTAGATTAAAGACCTTATATATAAGCATATATTCATAAGATACATTCTGTACTTCTGAAATCGAGATTTTGGCGTACAAAGAGTGCATGATCCAGTTTTTTCCTTTGTACAGAGCAACTCCTGAACAGCACTCTTTAAAAAATTACCTAAATATTTTTTAGTATTGTTAGACTATCACATCTGCATAAAGATCTTGATACATGAATTTGAGCAAATTCTAATTAATAGGTCAAATTTTAGCAAATTATTCAAAAAATGTATTTTTATATACGCTTTGTACTATTGTTAGAATCACGGACAATGATTAATTTTGCGATACAAATTCTGTTGATCTTAATAATGAACTAGATGTTGAGGAAAAGAGCCAAAGAGAACCCATTGATCGCCACAAGCAATCTAGAAAAATTGTTGCTATGTTTGTTATACAAATATTTTAGCATGCGCCTACATCTAACAGTATATACCCATAAGGAAATATGAAAATTATACACATTTTCAAGTGATATTAATTGTTCTAGAATAAAGTTGTAAAAAAATTTTTTGAAAATATATATCCAGTGTATATATATATATATATATATATATATATATATATATATATAGTTCAGTCAGAAAAACAATGAGACTTTTCCGAGGTAACTTGCAAGTGAATTTTCTTCTATGCATTTAGCCCATGAATCATTCTGAATTTTGAAATACGATAGTGCACTTAAAATAACCTGATTCATTTAATTAATGTTCCCGCCATATTTTATCTTTCTCTAGTCCTTCAACATGGTGCTTCAACACAAGCGTGATTTACTTGAACATTTATATGTGAATGCTACGACAGACATTAAAGAAGTTTGGAAGATTTGCAAAATGTCCCGTGCCAGATTCTATTGCATTATAAGGGTGCTACAGCAAGGGGACCTCTAAAGAGAAAGGCTGGAAGTGGTCAGCCTCAAGTTCTGGACTCAACACAAAAAAAGTCTCTTGTAATGCTTGCCCCTACGAAATTGACCATTCTCAACAGATGATATAAAAATATATTTGAGGTTAGTCATGGTATTAATTTATCCAATGGAACTGTGTACGGATACTTGAAAGATGCTGGAATTACAAAAAGGCTTCATAGAAAAATACCTAATATTTTAAATACCTAATTTTAAAGAAATGGATATACAACGCCGCGCATATTGCGAAAAATGGGGAGGCTGCAAATATAATAGTTCCATTTTTCATGTAAGCGTAGAAAATGTCGCAGTAAATTGAAGCATTTTGATTTATATCGATCACTACACGCATTTTCGAATATTTCTGACACAGAAATTCAATTCTGTAGCATTAATAAATACATTACATTGAAATGCCTCATAAGTGAAATGTTGATTAAGGTGTTCTTTGCACAATTAGCAAATATTTTACTTGCTTGAATACAGTTGTGCATAAGGCCAAGATGTTGCACATCATTAGAAAACCTTGTCGGACAAATTTTATCGAAATTAGTTAACGTTGACTGCTGCCGCATAAAATTTAAATCTTCAGCAATTTCATTATCAGCGCTTCTCTTGTGCGATGGGCACATTCTATGCTACTTCAACAGAACAAATTAAATACCTTAGGCAAGTCTTCTCACTTCCATCATTACATTACCAGTCCATCTTCAAAAAGCGCGATTGATATATCGAAAACTAATAGTGGAAAAAATTTAAAGCAATTTTTTGAGATGGAAGGACAATGAGCGATTATGAGTATTATCACCACAAACTATGTAAACGTTTGCCAATCTTAGTGTTTGTATCCTACAAGTCGAACTGCAATGCTAATCTTGTCGACCCCACTGCACTAATTTTTCCGGTATAATGGGTATAATAATGACAAACCTCAGTCTTGGTTAGCTATTTTTTCCAATATTTTGAAGGTAAGCTAACATGAATGCAGTTATTTACCATTAACTATATTATATGTTTATACGTATTTTTTATATGTATAACTTTTTTGAACAAAGGCCTACGTAGCGAAATATTTCGGAGATATTTACATTTGTATTAAAAACTACATTGAGTTACGAAGATTACATTAACACTATAAATATATATTGTAAGGGAGGACTTGGGCTAAAATTTCAAAAATAAGTTACTATTTTCTACCAAATATTTATCCCACATTCCTCTCTGGCTGAATTGCTATTGTTTGTAATAGTGCTCAGTAGTGTTATTACAGAATTATTGAAAAAGAATAATATTATCATTGCGTGATTTTCCTATTCAAACTTTTCTGTTGAGCAAGAGTGGGTGTAGAGCTGGTTTAACTTGTGGCTTAACCTACTTATATGCCAATATTGTTGATCAATTTTTTCCTTAAATATAAATTTCCTATATAATGATTTTATTTTTAGACTGAAAAAGATATATCCAACATGAGAACTTGTAGATATCATTGATGACCAGAAGGAAAAGTCATATTATCCTTACTCTCTTTTCATCAATCCTCCATATACCTTCATTACTTTCCAATCAGTCAATTTCACAAAATCGCCATTTCTCTCAACGCCAAGTTTCAACGGGTGTTGGATTGCAAAGGCAGAATGATATCTTCGTGACATCTAGCATCCTTTAAATTTAAGGAAACAAACGGAATTTTGCACGATTTTTAAGCAAATTTTTTGCGGCCTCTACATTATTTTGCACTGTTTTTCTGGTTGTCTATCATTCTCTTTAGCAGTCTTTGATTTCGCATTTAAAAGCGCGCAAGTGGGTTGATTTTTGCCGATTGTGGAATGTAGAGAATTTCTTCAACAACGTATTCATTAATGATGAAAGTACGTTTTGAAGTGCGAAAAACGGGATGAGGCCGACAAAACTGGTTCCAAAGTTTTCTCCGAAAATCATGGTCTGGGGTGCATTATCCAGAAAATGTTTTTACAACAAAATTCACAAACACAACGAAAGTGTTAATAGTGACCGATGCATAGAGATTCTTAAGATGTTTGTGTCATTCACCAATCACCTTCATCTGCACGGTTGGATTCTGCAACAAGATGGGGCCACACCCCACACACGATTTACGGAAATACATATGGCAATCGAAGCAAAGCATTTCCCGGGATATTCAAGTAAATTTAATAGATTCAAACTACGAACGCTTCGAGAGGTGTATTGTACAGCATGGTAAACTTATTGACTAGATAAATATGTTTTATAAAAGCCAGATATCTGCTCGCTAATCTGATATAAACTCGTGTTTTTACAATTTTATCACTGAACAACTTAAGTTTTTCTGTGAATATGCCCACAAATTGCAACAAATTTTTTCTGGTAAAGCACGATTTTTTATTGATAGATTCTGTAATAAATTTTATTGATTTTGCCAAAAAAAGCTTTACAATTACCATATTTCAAAAAATTATCATTAAAACCTAATTGTAATTAAATTAAGATTTTCATTCGGTATTTGAATAAATACAAGAAATATTTTACAGAAGACTCTGGAATTTAGAATATCAATTTTCCCAATATGGAGTGTTGAAGCAATTTAAAGTTCTCAGATGACTATAGTTAATGTTTGTAGTGTTTGATTCGGTACTATAAAATATATTTTTTCAATTTCACGTTAAAATATACATAATTACTACTATAATCAGTTTCTTAAACAAAAACTTCAAATGTAGCACCATGAACATCAACAAAATTTATATTTCTCTACTTCAACAAACTGATTGTAATTTTTTATATTAAAAGTCGTGTTTTTAAATATACGTAATATATTATAAATTCCTTAATTAGAATCAAAAGTTTGTGAAATTTCAATGCTAGAAAATACGATTTCTTTTACAATTTTTGTTGTAGTAATACTGTGAGATGAGATTGTTGAAAATGTCTGTACGTGTGGCCAAGGCCTACTTTAATCACGGCCTGGCGATTTGCAGTACAAAAAACGAAAAGTAGCAATAAATACTTTTGTAAGTAGGGAATTAGTGTAAAATTTTGTCCAAATATGCAATACAAAGAATATAAGAAATTCCCATCAAATTTGTGGAGTTACAGCCATTGCATTTCCTTGGCAACAAAAAAAGGGTTCATCAAACAATTAAAGGTTTTCACAAGCAAAGAAGTAAGTTAAATTTCTAGAAATATATCATTTCAAAGTAGAAAGGTTAGAGCTACATTTCTGCTTGCGTATATCTATATTTGATTGTAAGTAGGGAATTAGTGTAAAATTTTGTCCAAATATGCAATACAAAGAATATAAGAAATTCCAAGGACGCTCTGAATAATAAGGACTCTGTGTCATCTAATAAGTGTAAAAAAATAAGAAGGCCCAATTGTATAAAAGTAGAAGCTAAATAATGAATGAAATAAATGGTATATAACATTTGTAAACCACAATTGTACAGTTTGAGAATAAAAGTACAAAAATAATAGTAAAACTCCACACATGTAATCAAAATTTAATTAAATTGAAGTTTTCTTTTACGCCTGCAAAGAGATCCATCATCTTTATAAATAAAGAATTCTTTAGTCATTTTGTTGACATATCCTTTAAAAAAAGTATTACATAAGCGTTTACAAATTGAATAGTGATTAGGTAAGTCAAAGGAATATGTTGAATAGATCTGTTGAAACATTNCTTGCTGTCTTTTTAACTAATGATTTGTCCTGGGATGCACCAAGGCCTACTTTAATCACGGCCTGGCGATTTGCAGTACAAAAAACGAAAAGTAGCAATAAATACTTTTGTAAGTAGGGAATTAGTGTAAAATTTTGTCCAAATATGCAATACAAAGAATATAAGAAATTCCCATCAAATTTGTGGAGTTACAGCCATTGCATTTCCTTGGCAACAAAAAAAGGGTTCATCAAACAATTAAAGGTTTTCACAAGCAAAGAAGTAAGTTAAATTTCTAGAAATATATCATCTCAAAGTAGAAAGGTTAGAGCTACATTTCTGCTTGCGTATATCTATATTTGATGATTTTTATGAGGACAAATCATAAATTTTGATATGCAGAAAGATGATTGTTTATTGTGAATGGCCTCATTATATTTGAAGGTGGTTTTTGCCATTTTAAAGGAAGCAAATCGCTCCAAAAGGTGCATAGATGTGTACAATAGCTAATTCTTTGATTTAGTTATTTAAAATCATTTTTTGCATCAAATCTTGGTCTGTAGCGAAGTATGTTTGCGGCCTCATTTTTGTTAATTTTACTGCAAATCGCCAGGCCGTGATTACAAAAGGCCTTGGTGTGGCCCACGAGGGCTTGACAAGAAACCTTGTTGGAGTGGGCTTGGAGTTGACCCGGAAAATCCACATGAATATGCTATTTTAACTGGCACGAGTCTTCCTACCCGCATCTACAATTGGGATAAATATGTGTTGGACTAAAAGTGTCATTATCTTCAAAACTGAACAATTGTCACACCGCTAAAACTACCGACAAAGTGATTTCAGTAAGCAAAGAGAAATAGTGCTGCAGAATGGACATTGTTCATTCTCAAGTCATGAAGTTTGCATTTTATTCAATGCTTATGACGTAATGATATCTTCATTTTAACACACTATTCAGTTTTCACAACGATTCAAGTAGTGAGAGTTGCATTTATTCAACAATGTATGCTATTTTTGCATTTTAATAAGTTAATATTACTAACTTTGTTTGTTGTGATTACAAATTAATATAAAAATTTCATAATGTTTGTACATGTTAAATATTTTTGTTAACAAAAATTTGCAATAGTTTTGTTCAAAATCAATTTCTTAAAGTAAAGGAGAATTCTCTCTAATCACTCATCAATCTGAAAGATTCATAGGGAAATAAATAAAAAAAAACAAAATTAAAACATTAGAAAATCTAAGGTCAATTTCTTCTTTCACATATTTTGATTATTGACGATTTTTTGGAATACTATTTCAAGATCTTAGCATTTAGAAACGTAAAGTGAAAGGGTATGCAAAGTCGAAACGCTATGCAAAATGAATATTTGTCAAATGTGTTAAAACATGTACTAGCAAAACCATAACAAAAGAAAAATTGTCAGATGTATTAAAACCAGTAGCAATACTTCAAAATCAGGAGCTAAATCTAGTAATAAAAATACATATTTTAGACGCTCAAATATTGGAAAAATGTTTGGAAATTCAAAATATATTGGTAATCTCCCTAAAGCTATGCTTTAGAAACTCTAGCAAGGTCAGATTAAATTTAAAGAGAATGTTTTTGTCATTTGCAAAATTTAGGTTTTCAAGTGAATTTCTTCCTGTATTTCAAATACTAATTAAGACATTCGGCCCACGCTCGGCTCGGACCAAATTGCTATGTGAAAAATCCGGACCAAAGCCCAGACCAATCCCGGCCCAGCCCGACCTAACTTTAGGCCCAACCCAATTCCAACTCTGATGTACTTGTTAATTACATAACGTACTTGGGAAATTTTGTAATAAAAATCCTGCTAGTCTTTGAAAGGCAAGTGAAGAAAAATTGGTTAATAAAATTTCAAGTGGTCCCTTTTAATACAAACAAAGCTGAACGCCTATTCATTGCAGCAAGACTAAATTGGAAATGAAAGTGTATGTGAAAACAAATCGAGACTATTAGGGACTGCAGTTGATTTCATTCTTTTTAATTTCGTTTTCCAAGCCTACAATAATTATTTAAGTGTTCAACAATAATTGCATCCACATCGATTTCGATTCGATTAGTCGATGCATCGCCCAGCCTATATATATATATATATAT